>JAQFZI010001004.1:0-11753 GCA_034695605.1 Eupelops occultus
ATCAGTCGATCGTTTGTCTCCTAAGACTTCTAGAGATGCCATCAAAGAAGGGAGGATTGACTCACAAACGAAGCGAAGGAACGGAAAAGAAATCCAGGAAAGTATTAGTACTGAAGATATTGAACGTAAAAAATCATTACCTACTGATCAGAAGACCAAAACCGATGACAAACTGAAGAGACAGAGTTCTCCTAAAAGAGAAAGTGATTTAAAGCATGAATCAGTCGATCGTTTGTCTCCTAAGACTTCTAGAGATGCCATCAAAGAAGGGAGGATTGACTCACAAACGAAGCGAAAGAATAGAACCGAAATTCCGGAAAGTATTAGTACTGAAGATATTGAACTTAAAAAATCATTATCTACTGATCGGAAGACCAAAACCGATGACAAACCGAAGACACAGAGTTCTCCCAAAAGGGAAAGTGATTTAAAGGATGAATCAGCCGATCGTTTGTCTTCGAAGACATTTATTGATTTGGATGATGTCATATATGACACCACTAATGGCAGTACTCAAACTACTAGAGATGCCATCAAAGAAGGAAGGATAGACTCACAAACCGGGAGCTCTATTGATAGGACAACTAAGAAAAGTCTGTCAATAGATGAAGCCTGCCAAGTGGGTTTAATGGCTGTGGTGGGCGCCCCTATTCTTGCTGCCCAATCAATAAGTGGTGCAGTCAGACAAAAAACTAGTGAAAGTAAAACGAGTCAAACAGAGGGTTCTCCTCCAAGAACTGCTTCTATTAAAACTCAAACAGAGGTTAATAAGCAAGAGATAAGTACTTCAACAACAATAACTACTAATGTCCTGAGAGCAGAGGTGAGGATCGGATCCAGAATTTTTCAAATTGAAAAGCTTTCGATTTGTTTTCTGAACCATTGATTTGTTTGTTGTTTGTTTGGCACAAAAAAATACTTTAAAAATAATCAATTAATCAAACTCTCGGTGTTTGGGCGGTCGTCAAAACTAACGCAAAATTAAGCCTAACTTTTAAACAAATTCTGTGTTTTATTTGCAATTTGTATCGTTTTTCTGAACGCTTAGCGAAAGGCAACGACAGCTGAAACGCTTCTGCAATGTCTGCAATTCATATTCAATGCTTGCGCTTATATTCTTCACATGTTTTGCAATCTTCTAATGTCTGTTCACTTTTAGGGAGCCTTCAATGATAAGTTGAGTCAATTAAAAGATTGGTTGGAGTCTTCTGAACGAAAACTATCGTCTCTGGCATCGCAAATACCTACAGATCAGGACCGCATTCGTAAACGTATAGCAGAGCACAGGTCTCTCCATCAGGACATCATAAGCCATAAAAGAGACTTCGAAGAGCTTACAGAAATAGCTCAGAATCTGATGAGTCTAATCAGTGACGACGAGGCACAAGTGGTGGTCGAAAAACTTCAAGACGTCACCGATAGGTATGCAAAACTGGTTGAGGACAGCATCGCTTTGGGAAAACTTCTTAATCAATCGCACGAAGAATTGGGAAGTTTTGTATTGAGTTTCGAAGACATTCTCGCGTGGATTCAAGAAATGGAATCTCGACTCAATCGTTACCGCGTTCTGAGTGTTTTTGTAGACAAACTTCGAGAACAAGTGGACGAACTGACAGAAATGTCTGAAGAGATCCACAGCCATGAAAATAAAGTCACAGATATCGTCCGCTCGGGTCAAGAGATAATGAAACACTCGTCAGGCGGTGACTCGATCTTCATTAAAGACAAATTGGATGCACTTCAGTCTCGATTCAGTGAATTGACGCACAGAACTTCAGACAAACTAATGCAGGCCAAAGAAGCCCTTCCAATTGCACAGAACTTCCATTCGGCTCACAATAAACTGAATGCATGGATGGATGACGCAGAGAGAGAACTCAAGAACTTGGGTTCTCTCAATTTGAGCGCTCAGGAGAAGACAATTAAGATCTTAGAGCAACAAATTGCTGAGAATAGAACTCTTTTAGAGACCATGAACCATTTGGGCCCACAATTAAGTCAGATATCTCCAGGACAGGGTGCGGCCACAATTGAAGGTTATGTTACCAGAGCCTGGAGAAGATTTGATGCAATTTGTGCACAAATTCAACGAAAGGCCGAACGAATCGAACTCTCGAAACAACGAAATCAAGAAGTGATTACAGATTTGGATGAACTTCTCGATTGGTTCAGAGACGCAGAACGACAGCTCTTAGAGGCCGAACCCATTAAACCAAATCCCGAAATTTTAGCCATACTTTTGAAAGAAACAAAAGCACTCTATAATGACATCAATAGTCAAAAGGGAAGAGTCAGAGATGTCATCACAAATGCCAAGAAATTAATGCGCGAATCGAGTGAAGAAGATTTGTCGCACATTCGGGATAAGGCAGAAGATCTCAAAGAACTGGCGAATCACGTCTCCCAGTTATGTCAGGACAGACTCAACGCTTTAGAACAGGCTTTACCTCTGGCTGAACACTTCTTCGAAGCTCATTCAGAGCTCAGTCAATGGTTAGATGAAGCCGAGGGTGAGGCACAAATGTTAGGAAAACCTGCCATTCAAGCCACACAAATCAGAAGACAACAGGAGGCCACCAAATCACTCCTCCAATCAGTGGCTGAACACAAACCACTTATTGACAAACTTAACAAAACCGGCGCCGCTTTAATGCGACTCATTTTCGAAGACGACGCCCGTCAGCTCCAGAAACTGATTGATAGCGATAACGACAGATACAATCGATTGAGAAATTTCTTGAGAGACCAACAAAACGCTTTGGAGGCCGCACTTCAAGCAACCTCTCTGTTCGCCGATAAGTTGGACGGAATGTTAAATGCATTGAATAACACCGCAGACCAGTTGAGAAACGCCGAACCTATTGCTGCACATCCTGACAGAATCCACGAACAAATTATTGATAATAATGCGATTATCAATGACTTAGAGAAGAGGGCCGGTGCTGTCGAAGCCATTAAATCTGCCGCAAGAGATGTAATCAGTAAAGCCGGAAAGAATGACGAACCGGCGATTCGAGACATTAAGAATAAGTTAAATAAATTGAATGACTTATGGGATGAGGTCCAGAAGGGCTCCAAAAGTAGAGGCCGTTCTCTCGATGACGCCCTTAAAGTGGCGGAGAAATTCTGGAATGAATTGAATAATGTTATGAAAGCCATTCGGGACCTCCAGGACACACTCAACAATCAGGAACCGCCAGCAGCCGAACCGAATGAGATTAAACAACAACAGAACCAATTAAAAGAAATAAAGCACGACATGGATCAGACCAAACCAGAAGTTGAACGAACCAAACAGACCGGAAGAACTCTTATGCAATTGTGTGGAGAACCCGACAAACCAGAAGTCAAGAAACACATCGAAGATCTGGACAATGCGTGGGATAACGTGACCTCTTTGTATGCAAAACGGGAACAGAATTTGATAGATGCGATGGAAAAGGCTATGAATTTCCACGAAATGCTTCGAAATCTTTTGGAATTCTTAGACAAAGCCGAACGAAAATACGATGGTTTGGGTCCGATTGCGGCCGACATCGACGCCGTTAAAAAACAAATACGAGAACTCAAAGACTTCCAGAACGAAGTCAACCCATATATGGTGGAAGTGGAAGCCCTTAATAGACAGGCCCACGAACTTTTGGAAGATATATCTCACGACCAAGCTCGTTCTATTAGAGGTCCCATCGAAGAAATCAACCGCCGATGGGATGATTTGCTTCAGAATATTGTCAACAGACAGTCAGATCTGGACAATGCTCTCTTGCGTTTGGGTCAGTTCCAACACGCTCTCAATGAGTTCTTGTCCTGGATCACTAAGACTGAACGAACACTCGATGAAATGCGTCCCGTATTTGGAGATCCGCCTATAATTGAAGTGGAATTGGCTAAACATAAGGTACTGATGAATGACATTCACGCACATCAGACCAGTTTGGATACACTTAACATCGCCGGCAAACAAATGATGGCCTCAGAGAGGGGAACCGAAAGTGCGAGAACCACTCAGTCCAAACTCAATGATGTGAACTCCCGATGGGAACAGCTCTTAGACAAAGCACAACAAAGACAACGAGAATTAGAAGAAGCGCTCAAAGAGGCGCAGACTTTCAATCAAGAAATACAGGACCTCTTGATTTGGTTGAATGATGTCGACCAACAGCTCTCTTCTTCTAAGCCAGTGGGAGGTCTGCCGGAGACAGCCAGAGAGCAACTCAACAGATTTATGGAACTTTTCGCTGAGTTGGAGTCTGCCCGATCCAAAATAGAGTCTGTCCTCAAACAAGGAGAGGAATATTTGAGACGTTCAACAGAAGGCGCGGCCACTAATCTTCAACACAATCTGAAGACTCTTCGCCAAAGATGGGAGAATGTATTGAGTCGAGCCAATGACCGAAAGATTAAACTGGAAATAGCGCTCAGGGAGGCCACAGAATTCCACGAAGCCCTTCAAGAATTTGTCGATTGGTTGACTTCATCTGAGAAGTATTTATCAAACTTACAGCCCGTCAGTCGTGTCGTCGATAATGTCTTACAACAAATCGAAGAACACAAACATTTCCAGAAAGACATCGGCGCTCACAGAGAGACCATGCTTAATCTCGACAAAAAGGGAACACATCTTAAATACTTTAGTCAAAAACAAGACGTAATCCTTATAAAGAACCTGTTGGTCAGTGTTCAACATCGATGGGAACGGGTTGTATCCAAAGCAGCCGAACGCACTCGATCTCTGGATCATGGCTTGAAGGAAGCGAGAGAGTTCCAGGAGGCCTGGAGTGACCTCATCTCATGGCTCGATGACGCAGAAAAGACATTGGATTCCATCCAACAAATGGGTAATAACCCGGAGTTTATTAAACAAATGCTTTCCCGACACAAAGAGTTCCAGAGATCTTTAGGCGCCAAACAATCAATCTATGACTCAACCATCAAAATGGGCCGAAGTCTCAAAGAAAAGGCCCCCAAACCAGACATTCCTGTTCTCCAAGAAATGTTAGACGAACTCAAGAGTAGATGGAATTCTGTTTGTAATAAATCAGTTGACAGACAGCGCAAACTGGAAGAAGCACTTCTTTATTCGGGTCAATTCAAAGATGCCATTCAAGCACTCATTGATTGGTTGGATAAGGCTAAGAGGGAACTGGCTATCGATCAGCCTGTATATGGAGATTTGGATACTGTCACTGCTTTAGTTGATGTGCACAAGGCTTTCCAGGAAGACTTCAAAAGTCGGGCTAAAAATCTTGCTTCGGTTCGCAAAACTGCCAGCGATTTATTGCAATCGGCGACCATTGAAGACGCCCGACATATCAAAGAACAAATGAATCTTTTGGACAATAAATGGGATGAAGTGTCGCGACTCAGTGAACAGAAACAGAAGAAACTGGAGGACGCCCTCAGACAAGCAGAACAATTACATAAATCCGTTCATATGCTTCTCGAATGGCTGTCCGATGCAGAAATGAAGCTCAGATTTGCCGGTCCTTTACCTGAAGACGAAGCAACGACTCGACAACAAATTTCAGAACACGAAAGGTTTATGCGGGAAATGTCGGCGCAGGAAAAGAACAAAGACTCCACTATTTCTTTGGCACAAGAAATACTCCAAAAGTGTCATCCGGACGCCACTCCTGTCATTCGCCACTGGATTACAATAATTCAATCGCGATGGGAAGAGGTGTCTGCTTGGGCTCAACAGAGAGAACAAAGACTTCAGGACCACTTGAGGTCTTTGAGAAATATAATGGATCTTTTGGAAGAACTGCTCGCGTGGCTCATCGGTGCAGAGGCGTCATTACTTGCGGCAGAAGCACAACCACTGCCCGATGACGTGCTATCTTTGGAGCATCTGATTGCAGAACACCAGCGATTCATCGATGATATGATTAGAAGAGAACCCGATGTCGAGAAAGTAGCCAAAGCTTTCTCTACTAAACGCACCACAAGAGAAACGGTGACTAAGAGTGTTGAGAAGGGTCGCACTCGAGGAATACCCCCGAGAACCTCAACTCCAACTCGAGGTTATATCGAGCCAGAGATCAAACATCCCAGAGCTCGAGAACTACTTGAAAAATGGAGAGTTGTCTGGAAGTTAGCGATGGATAGAATGAAACGACTTCAGGACAAACTTAATTTCAATCGAGAATTGGATCGAATGAAGAACTTCGACTTCGATGAATGGCGCCGAAGATTCCTCGGATGGATGAACAACAAAAAGGCCCGTATAATGGACTTCTTCAGAAAGATCGATACCGACAACGATGGAAAGGTTACAAAACATGAGTTCATCGAAGGATTCCTGGCCTCCAAATTCCCGACCAGTCGTCTGGAAATGAATAGAGTGGCCGACATTTTCGACCGCAACGGAGACGGATATATCGACCAAAAAGAATATTTGGATACTTTAAGGCCTGACAGAGACCAGCCTAAGACTGAAGCAGAGATAATTCAAGACGAAGTTCAACGCCTAGTGTCCAAATGTACGTGCTTGGTCAAGTACAAAGTGTTTCAAGTGGGAGAAGGCAGATATCGGGTCAGTTATCCACTAAATTATAGTTTTTTCGAATCAATTATAATAAATGTATTGAATGTGTGAACAGTTCGGTGAATCACAAAAACTTCGTTTGGTTCGTATCCTTCGCAGTACTGTTATGGTCAGAGTGGGTGGCGGTTGGGTCTCCCTCGATGAATTCCTTGTTAAGAACGATCCCTGCAGAGGTTGGTCTCATTTTGTTATCTATTTATATAATGTATGAAAGTATTAGTGATTCCAATATATGTTATATTTTGTCGCAATTTTTGTGATTTAATTAACAATTTTTTAAATCATTTAATTTATTTGCGACTGAAATGAATTGCATTTTGTTTGCATGAATTCAATGCATGTTTTGTTTGATTTATGAAATGCTTAGCGAAGGGACGAACAAATGTCGAACTCCGAGAACAGTTTATTTTGGCCGATGGGGTCAGTCAGTCGATGACTCCCTTCAAATCTAAATCTCATATTAAGTCAGACGGAACGATAACAACTACGGGTCCCATTACTAAGGTTTGTATTGACACCGATTGGATTAAATGTCTTTCCGTTCTTTAATTTTCTTTTTTCTTTGCTTTTGCTTCGCATTCGTTATGAATGTATTGAATGTAATGTAAACCCAAACCCTTTAGAAGTGATAATACAATAACTTATAGATTGAGTTCTTTCTAATGACTAATAACTCTAACAAACTTTACATTACATCACAAGACTGTTTGATCCGAATGGGTATTTGTCGTTGTCTGCCGGTTCAGGCATGTCCTGAAACGAGTACGTCATACCGACCTCTGCCCTGTGATTTCTCATCGCGTATTCCTATTCCTCTACAACTTTGGGTAATTTCTCACAATATTCTAAATATTGTCTGGTTTTCCGTTCATTCCGTTCACTTCTATTACTTTTAGTCCTATTCTTATGTTTTTTTGGGACTTAATTCACATTTAATTAAAATATTGTCGGAATATTCAGATCCGCGAAAAGAGCGAGCGTTCTGTTCCTATGACACATCAACACCACTATCGCTATGGAAATTCTACCAGCGATTATAGCTTCAGTGACCAACACGATAGCTCCGGGGCTTCAAAGGGTCGCCCGCGGAGTCGTCTAACCATTGGATGTAAGATTTGATTTTAGAGATAACGTCTCAAATGATTTATTGTTTTCTTTGAATCTAATTAATAGCTGGCAGTAAACCGAACTCAACGCCCGGAAGTCGTCATTCAAGTCGTCCCGCGAGCAGAGCCTCCAGTGATATGTCTGTCGAGAGTTTGGAAGGCTATCAACAGCGCAGAACCACTACCACCACTCGATCCAAACTCAGTTTCGGATCCACTCAAAGAACTAACGGAACAAATGGAACGCGAGAGCGATGGAAATGAGGGAAAGAGTATTAATACTAGTTTCGGTTTCCATTTATGATCTTCGCTAACATTCCTCTCGACTAATGTTTATTTGAATTCAATGAAAAGTTATTTTAATCCTGAATTCAATTCATTCGCCAAAAGAATTTAGAAAACAATTCATAAGATTTTGAGCGAAATTTATAAAAATCTAATCATTTGATAACAACTAATAACTACTTAAACGCTATTTTTTGACAAAAAATTAATTAATTTTTGTATAACAACACGAAAAACAAATTCTAAAAAAATGATTTAGAAATTTGTTTTCTAATTAAATGTCAGTCAATAACTATTAACACATTTATTAGACATTTTATAAATCATTGTTTTTTAAATAACACATAAATCTCATGAAATTTGTTTAAAATATAAGAGAATTTACTTTATTTTGTTTTAACCCATAATAGGATAGAAAGAAATGCATTAGTTTTTGAAAGTTTTTTTTTTTTTTTATTAAAAACCACTGAACAGACTATGAGTTTGTTTGTAATAACAGCTATTTTTTAATATAAAACAAAATTCTGAATTTAAAAGTGATATCAGAGTATATATAAAACATTAAAACAAAGCTATAAATAATTGCAAAACATTATAACTTTAACTAAAGAGCGAGTCATTAGGTTTTTCACTACTAACTAGTCTTATATGAAATATAAAATTTAAAACCAAACAACACTTCAGACACTATTTGTAACATATTTTTACTGCAAACGGCATCCGAAGGAAACGGGATTTTTTGAATCAATTATTAAAAAAATATATAAATAAATTGTCTAATAATTTAATAACAAACTGAGTCTACCATTCATTTCATTTATTTATTTAAAATTTTAAGTCAAATATTTATTTTAAAGTAATGTTTGGATAATTAGAAATCCCTTTATTCTGTTCTCCACTGAATACAACTTTTTAGTTTGAAGTCATTATTTCCGGCCACACCTGACGGCTATAATAGCGATAATACTAATTGAATGTCACACAAACAGGTACTGATAATACAGGTATGCAGTGTTAAAATGTTTTTAGCCAAAGGTGTGCTCAGCACTGGTCACAAAAACTGATGACTTTTGTAAAGTAAAACAAAGCTTAAAATATGGCACAAAAGTTGTGCACAGATTTAAGTGCAGGGAATCAGTGGTTATGTTTGTTATGGTGGCGACAGTCAGACTGGGAATGCGAGGATCGGCCGATACTATTCGGCTCCTCTTTTGATTTTTGGCTGCAGTCAGAGATCACAGCCAGAAGTGAAGACTGTCAGCACTGAAGCACAGGTGTATTTGAGACTCTATGACTCCAATACAATAATAATGAGAATTATAGTAAGAGTCAGACCAATGGGTGAATCCAGGTGCTCTAAGCGTCTCAACATTGCATAGCTAAGACAAACTGGTGGAGACGCCTGAAAGTCTAATGTACACCTGTTCTCAGTGCAGAACAGAGCTGTTCACTGAGCGGTTGAAGAGAAGAGAGGAGACGCCAATTCACTTATTTATAGTATGACTTAGTCTTAGAGTAGTCGTAGTAATAGTAAAGTAATAGTAAGTGAGTCTAGGTATTGGCGCTTATGCTGTGCTCTGCGATAAAATACAAGCACAGGTGTTGGGCAGACTTGGAGACGGCAGTTTCCCCCATAGTTTGTTCACCCCTATTGACACCTGCAGTTTCTCAATCAGTGTTTTGTTTCCCACACTCTTTGCATTCTTGTCAGATGCGACCGAAGCACACACTCAGGCCTTAGAGTCAGCCCATCTGCTGACTATTCCCATGGCTAACCAATCGTAAGCAGATGCCACTAGACTTGTATCCCAACCCAAACCCGTTTCTCTCTATCAAAAAGTTGTTTCAAAATTAAATAAAATTAACTATAATTCAAATAATTAAAAATAAATAAAGTCTTAATTTTAAGATTAATTTATTCCTTATTTTACAATTGCTTTCAATTTTAGGATAAAATTTAAAAATTCCTGAAATTAGAGAAAAACTAATGTCTTTCAAACAAAAAGACAAATAATTATATTTTTAATTAATTTTTATATTTTAAGAAAACTAATTGACTCAGAGCTCAAAAATTAGCTAAAATTGTGATAGATTTGGGTGAAAAACCGGCGCTCAATGATAAAGTGGTTGGGCTACGGTTTGGTGGAGAGACAGGTCTAAGAGGGCACATCCTTATTGGTGGTTAGGTTTTCGCCCTCTCCAGTGTTTGGTATATAAAACTAATGCCAATGCGTAGCAAAAATCACATAACTGTGAAGTCAGGACTCAATATCTGTGCTGTTCTTTCGTTTGTATGAAGTGTTTGCAATCCATTGAAATATTTACTGTTTTGGATACCATAGCTCTGGCTTTGAGAACAGCATAACTAGAGTTTAGCCATATTTGACTGCTATTGAAATCTGTGTCAAAGCGATACTTAATTCGTGGCCACATTTCAAGGAATATATACTTAAATTGAACTCAAATTGATTTAAAAAATGACCAAAATTTACAACAAAGATATGACACGAGAAGAGTCGAACAGTTCGTCTTCAGAATCAAATGGTTTACCGCCAGCGAAGAGTATATCAACCAATAAAGTAAAGAAGTCAACGACGAGTCACAAAATGGATAGCAATGTATCCAACGATGAAATGCAATCGCTTTTAGCAAAACTCAAAGAATTGGTTCCAAACATCCCTCGACATAAGAAGGTGTCCAGACTCGAGATCATCCAATATGTGATCGACTATATCTTCGACTTACAGGTGGCCCTCGAATCACATCCACAATCGATATGTCAGCCTTTGAATAACTCGAGTCCAACCTCTTCGACAAGTCTTAGACAACCGTTGGCTATAAAGTATTCCTCTTAGAAGACAAGTGAACAGCACTTCCCAATCATTCGAGTCATCCCTTCATCTCATAGTTTTTGATTTTTTTAAACAAAATATATATTAAAACAAATTATTGTTTGGTTTTCAATGGTTTCAGTGAATTGTATGTAAACTATGTATTGAATAGAAAAAGAAGTTTATCTCAATTTAGAGTACAATCGATGTCCTAATAATTGGTTCCGAAACAACAGATCACAAGACTTTGACTTAATTTCAAACAATTTTCTGATTTGTTTTTCATAACCACAGATTTGTTTTAATTTAAGAAAAGAAAACAATTATTTAATAATTAAATGTAAATATGTTTTAAATAATGAATAGAATGTTATAAATGTTTTAATGATTTATATTTCGATTTTTATTTTTGTTTTGTATATTAAATAACATTCAAATATGAATAAAGAAATTTAAGTAAAATTAAGTTTCATTTCTCATTCAATTTATTTTAATTCGTGTTTCACTTCTATTATTGTTTAATTTCCTCATTCAGACCTCCCTTTCCTTTTAAAAAGCCTTTAAGTCTACAGTCAATGCCTTTAAATTGACTTCAATTCAATTAAATAATTATTTTTGATTCAAATCTATTGCTCGAAGTTTTGATGGATTGAAAGCCAAGGATTTAATTGAAGTAAAGCTCAGCACATATTTCAAAATTGCTTATACTTTACGTATAACTAATGAGTTGAAAGACTTTATTGTGATTTTCAAAATATACTTTGATGTGAACCGGGATCTCAAGTAATGGGATCGGATGGGACTGTATTTCTTACGTATTATATTATATAAAAGGCTGGGATTTGAGCTCATATTCTGTCGAACAATAAATATTTTAACGTTTGCTTCCTATGAATGTGAGTTCCTGAGCACAGCTGTGGACAGACAACCAAATTCAGAGCCATAGCCCACAGATGTTTCTTGAACTGCATCTGACAAACGCTG
>JAQFZI010001005.1:0-11734 GCA_034695605.1 Eupelops occultus
GCTTATGAGTCATAAATTGTGATAAATAATGAATAAATATTCTGATGAATAAATTGTGGCTTCAATTTCTAGTATCCGATCATTATTTTAATAAAAGCTATTCCTCACTAAATATGATATCTCTTTAACGATCTTTTCATTTGAATTGAATATAATTACAGTGGATATTCGAATTTGTCAGATAGTTGGTGCTAGCACAATTCTCACAAATTTCAATTCTAGTGAAACATTCATAAGTTTAAACTTAAAAGTTTTTTATATCTAACATCAGATAAACAATTTAGTAATTGAATGATAATTTAGATTAAATCAGATTAATTTTGACAAATTGTACTTAAAATTCCTTAAATTTGAAAATAGATAGCTTTTATTTGTATGAGTATATCTTCACAATTTGAACAAAATAAATGCTCATGCCAATTTATCAAATAAAGCTTTCAATTTTGTTTAAAAACAAATATTGTGTTTTCAAGTCTTGTTTTTTATTCGAATAATATATTATCTCTTCTATCACTGAAGTACAGAATAAAATGAAATGTAGGTGCCAAAATGGAGTAACCACTGTATTGTTTTCTTAATATATTTCAAATATATTGAGATTTTATTGAATTTATTTCAATAAATTTATGAATGAAATATTCATTCCTGGTATTAATCTTGATAATAATAAAGACGTTGAAATCTGAAAATAATATTTCACAGGTAATGAATCAACCTGGCTAATTATTATTTCAAATTTTATGACAATTATTTAAATATCTGATAATTAGAGTTAAGAATATCTTGAAATTCGGAATTTATTGAGTTTGTGTCGGCTCAGGTGAAGTGTGAAAAGAATTTTAAATTTTAAGTAAAATTTCATTCATTTAATTCAGGTTTTCCAAAATTATTAATGAAAGCAATGTATAAAAAGTATGACCGACTCGTGGACTCAACTCAACCACAAAAAAATCAAATAAAAAATTCTTTACGCGATTAAAGTCTGACTGAATTTAATTTGTTTTTAATTAATGATAATTGAAATTCAATGACTTTTTACTGGAATTAATTAAGTCTTCCCTTTTCTTCAATGTATTGATTTAATCAAAGAAACTGAATAATTGTCTGTTAGTTGTGACTAATTTGATCATTCATTCGATATATTGAGCTAAGGCTCAAAAGTGGAAACTGATTGATGATAAAATAGATGCTTGTACAATTGTAAGGATAAAATATTATATAAAAGATTAACTCTTAAATGAAGCGAATAATCGAAAAATTGGTTCAATTATTAATTGAGTGAAGAACTATATTATTTGTCTTAAGTGACAAATGTGTGATCAAAACACATTTTAAGCTTTGGTTGGACCGGACGAAGAATGGCGACAAATTGAATGAGCTCTTACGCAGACTGAATGGACGGCATATTTAGATTGTGCCATAACTATGATGGCAGAGCTACTGATAAGGTGAAGGAGGATGAGATGGTTGGACGCTTTGATCAATTTTGACGTTAGACATGCCTTACGTTAAAGCGAGGAATAGATCCAGTGTTGAGACAATAAAGAGCGGAAAATACTAAAAAAGTTCTCGTCTTATCTTTAACGCTATCTTATGGATCATTAGAGGCAATAGTGGGTTCACAACACTCACTTAAGAAGCCCGGGGCCAGTAATGCAAAAAAAGCCGACAGCTCTCTATGGCTTGACTACGATTTTGGTGCAACAGATCTCTATCTCTCTCTCATTCAATGCTTTGATGTTTTGCCGAACTGTCTGTCGAGAGTCACAGGAGAGCCATAGGAGAGACACAGAGAGTAAGGGAGAGAAGGAGGGAGAGAGAAAAGAGAGAGTAGGGAGAGAGAGAAGTGGTCACTGTTCTCATATATTTAAATAAGAAAATCAAATATTAAATGCAAATGAGTTGAGCAATACATCAATTGATAGGAATAGTAGTTCTGTTTTATTTAAGTTATGCTTTTTTGGTGTTGAGTACAAAAAACACTATTTAGATAAGGCTTAAGAAATTGAATATTTTATTTGTAATAATATTTGGCATCGAAAACAACTTTGAGCGGTGGCGCCGACCAGACTCTATAGTTGTAAAACTTGAACACTGAAGACGTGAATGTCTTTGAAGAGACGGCTCGAAATTCAAGTCAAATACAAGTCAACGACGAATAGACAGGGATGCGGACCACCCAATGCATTGGCGTCTGTCCTGCATATGACAGGGTATGACACTCTCTGACACTCTGTTATTCCAATCGAAATTGTCGACTATTTTTCGGATAAAAACCAAATTCGATTCTGAGCTCCAAAAAAGAGCTAAAAATGAATTCACTTAAAAATTCATTGTATGATAGGAGAGAGTGAGTGAGAGCTCAGTTGACTTTAGTTTTCAAATAGATATTCAGTGAAAACGTAGTGAACATAATATGATATGTTGTGTATGAATGAGTAGACGCATTAAAAGTGCATCTGCTCTGATATGCTGTGCTCTGATGTGCTCTAAAGTGCATCTGCTTTTAGCTCATATCGATCGCAACACAAAATATTGATTTTGTATAACTATGAGGTATAGCACTGACAGCACAGCACACACACCAACTCTACACAACACACATCAGTAGAGAAAAGTTCTCTCAAGAGATGAACACAATATAGAGCGCTGTAGACTCTAATGCATTCTGAGCTGCGATGCTGTGTCAGAGCTGTTACAGACTCTCAAGACTGGACTCATTGATTCCAATGATACGATGGCTACCAAACGATACGACAAAATGTATTGATATATACCTAAAAACACTTCTGATATTCTAAAACGATTTTTCGTGTCGTCTGCTTCTCGTTATTAAACTTTTGGCTATTGATTGACTCAATACTAGAGAATAATATCACAGATTTTTGTTCATCAGTTAACTCTTATGCATATTAGATAACTCTGTGTTTGTGTTTAGGCTTTTTGCTCGACTCAGTCAACAAATATAACACCAGAGCCAGTCATAGATTGAATATCTGACTGAAACACACGATTTATGTGCGCTCCAGATCTCAATTTCAACAAAACTTACGCAAACTTTCCTAAAATTTCCGGTCGAAGCTGTCAATCACTTGCATTTAAAATACTATTCTCAATGAGTTTTATCGATATTAGCAAGTTTAAACATTGTTAATTCAAACAAATGACAATTTGAAGCCACTCTCAAATTAGACAAACAAGGAAATACACCTTTTTGTATGCTTAATAAATAGATAGCTGGTTATGAACTCAAATAAATAAAAGTTATATTATTTTACAGATCCATAAAAAATGCAATGAAAGCCTCTTTTATCAAAAAACTAATAATAGTTTGCAATCAAAATATTAAATATATTAAAACTCTTTTAAGGATAAAATAATTTAAAATATCGGTTAGTTTTGGTTTCTGTAGTTTTTAATGTTTTCATTTTTCACTCAAAAATACAAATTCTTGTTTTGAATCATTTTTCATTTGGAGCGGAATTTCATTATAATATATTAGAAATATCTTATCTTTTGCTAAATTTTTTAAATTTTTCTACAGTAACTCAACTTCAACTGGTCAGTCAGTATAAATTTGGGCTAAAAGGCTCATGATACTTTCATTTTTTATAATCTGCTTTATATGTATTTTGTAATCGTTTATCGAAAACTTTGAAAGAATTTGATTTATATATGTATTGTTTGTCTGTTTTTATGAATATAAAGCCTAAAGAATTGTTTGACATTAGTCTGGAATTATTGATCTGTTATCCAAACGAGACAGTTGTCAATCAAAGACGTGTTGAAGTGGCAAATCGTTTGAATCACTTGTGACCACTCGAGCGCTAAATCTGAGCCAAACGAACAAAATATGTGATAAAATAGAAATGCGTGCAAATGATCCTCATTTTGACAAAAGAAACTCAAATTAAACGTATGATAATAATAAGTACTCCACAAATGAACTCTATTTGCACTTAATATTCACTATAAGACCACACATGCAGTCCGATTCTCACCAAATATGGGAATATATGACTCTTCCAACACATGTCTAATGTTACCCTGTGCAAATCAAAGCTGGATATATAAAATCAATTAAACTGTTCGAGTGAACCAAAAAATGGCCCTAAAAAGTGATTTCCATAATAAAAGACTCGATGGTAGTAATGGTATAAATGGTAAGCGCATTACTTGAGCGCAATCTAACCATTATTTTATTTATTGAGTCTTTTTCTCCATTTTTCTTCAGACGAGTTATGTCTGGACTCAGTATTGATCGCTTATCGATCCAAAGAGGACTCGGATCCCGATTTCATGCTCTTATATAAGTGAATTGTGATTTCTCTGATTTTGTGGCCTCAAACTCACACTTTGTCTTTTATCACGTGTTTTATCCATTCATTTATTTAAAATATTTCAATAAAATAGCATTTATTCGAATCAGACTTTTAAGTGAATGATAATAATTTCAATTTATTTTACTCTTTATTTCATTTCATTTCATTTGTGCCAATATTTTTGAATTTTTGTGGATGTGCAAGGTCGTTTATAGTTATTAACATTTAAAAGATTTTTAATGATTTCATGGATACAAAGATATGAATAAATTTGATGACTATTTATATAAATATTATTTAAATATATAATTAATAAAAGTGAATGAAAAACAAAGAGAGGAAACTTTTACTAAAATAATGTTAATTATGATGAATGAAGGCTCAAAACTTTGAAGACTTTTCAATAATTTCTTCTATATTTTTAATATTTTTTGTTTATAAAGATATGATAAATGTCTTAAAATATTTTATGAATTAATATTTTGAAAATATATTCCATAAAAAGTCAAATCTATTGATAGATGAATGAAATGAGAGGTTATTTTAATGCCTAATCTGTATTTTATTTGTATTCAAATGAAATCTGATTAACAGATTTTTCAATGGATTCATGAAAACGGTGCCGAAGGGACGGACTTTGTTTGGAATCGGAATCGGCAATAATATTGTCTGCACTTTTCCTGCACAGCACTGCTTATGGCAGAGGAACGTAATAACATATTGCTTTAGCTTAACTTCGATAAGAGTATCCAGGAAGTGATCTAATGCACAAAAAGTAATTCTTATGGAGATAGGGGGTCACCAGTAGTGGAACTGGTAATGCTTTTACATCTGATGAACGCAGTCCTATAATTAGTGACAATCACGAGATTCAAAGCCATTCTTTTTGCACTCATTTTTCACAAAATTATATTTTATTTGATGTTTCAAAGGCTGTCATCGAAAAAAGAAATTTCAATATAGGCTTTAGGTTTACCTTTTCTAATGTCTATTATTTTCTAAAATCTTATTAAATGATTAAAAAATACAATGTGCAAGGGTTGTGCAAACAACTATAAAGATTTGAGTGGCGATAAAGTGTTTATTACGTTAAAATTTTGTTTGGAAAATCAAAACTATTTGATATCTCAATCTTATTACGAAAAAAATTGAATTACAATAAGTACTCCGCTGGCGATTGATGGCTGCACTTCCCTATTGAAAGCAACCATAAATATAAATAAAATATTATTTTCGATGATTAACATAACAAAAGTGGAGCAGAGATACGTTCAATCGAATCCATTGTAAACTCAGAGGAAGTGTTTGAGCTGAAGGAAACCACATTACGAGAGGAGAGCTTTCAAATGCATTCGCTATCGTTTGTAATGAACACAAACTTTAATTTTTCCAATAGTTTAGAATTTTTTTCGGCAGCATATCCTCTGATCGTTAAATTTAAGTGACTCTTGCTATAAATGAACCACAAAACTTCCAAAAACTCATTAATGAAAATTTTATACATTTAGTAAGTAGCAAAATCCAGTTTAAAATATCTAGCAAGATCAATTATCAATTTTCTCATTATTATCTGAAATGTTTAAAACTTTCAAATAATGAATTACAATATTATTGCCATAAAAGAGTAATAATTAATGGTTTGATGTTATAGTTAACCATGTAAATTTTATGTTGATTTTGATATAAAAAATGTATTAAATTAATACTATTACTCGTGTATTAATAATTCAACCTGGTTTATTCACCCGTTTACTTATCTAAAAATATTTTCAAAAATGCTTTTATTGAATCGGAAATTGTAAAACCGATTCAAAAAGATTTGAAAAAGGGATGCCTCAAATGTATTTACAGCACATCATATCTAAACGAGATTTATTTGAAACCTGCATAAAGTGACCAACTTTTCATATCTACAAAAATGTTAAACTGAAAAGTTTTGTGCCTCACATTAGCTTTAAATTATCTTTTATTTAATATATTCTTTACTTAAATTGTGAATAATCTTGTTAATTAGAATAAATTCAATTCAAATAAATTGAATAATTATGATAATCAAGAAAATAGATTCTTTATAAATTAAAGATAATTATATTTTAAATGCATAATATAGTGAATTTATACAATCTTGTCAATCTGGTTAATCAATTAATTTTAGAAATAATTATTTTAAAATTAACGGAATTCCTGTAAAAGTTGGTCACTTGAAAACGGGATTCACTGAAGATGACTAACATATTGCACGACTGTATGGCAGCCAATATTACAATGGGTTTTGAAAGCATTTGAAGACAACTGATGGCTTACATGTGATGAGTTACACCCGATTTGGGCTAATTATATATTTTAGATTCGGGCACATAGATTGTCAGGGAAAGCATAACAGCATAACATTGAAATGGGTGGGTCCGCAACCACTGTGTATAAGCTTTTATGCCGAAGCTCTGACAGTGTTTTGATCAATAATGATGGCAAAACACATGCATTCGTCTATAAGCTTGGTGGTGAACTTGACCATTATTTCTAATCTAATGTTTAGTCACCGTTTGTTTCATTTTAAAGGAATTATTAGGTTCTTGCGAAAATAATCTTTCAACTTTTATTAACTTTTATTAACTAATAACTGCATCCGCTGTGAAGACAATTAATAATTTGTTGTGAGTAAAGACATTAGTCATCACAGTATTAATGATTGCCATCAAAAGAGCGTAAAATTTTTCGATAACATCCAAAGCCCAGAACAGCATAAAAGTGGGAAAGAGGGCGACGCTTTTATATTGGAGGCGCAGGTGAACCAAAATTCAATTGCCATTAGAGAAGACAACTATGATATACGCTTATGACAGAAAAGACGGCTCAATGATCACCAGTTGTGGCTCTTATGACATTAAATTTTAATCAAATGATTCGCATATATCACATACAATATCTCATTTGGCACAGACTCACGTGTGCGCTCAGCCCTATTATTGTAGTTTTCCAAATAATAACCAAAACCACATAACCATATTATCAATTTGGTGATGAGCAAGCTAGAACATTGTATTATACTAGTAAACTAGTCTTCAAACATGAGTAAGAATTGGCACAACTATATTCAAATGCTATAAATTGACAAGGATCTAGATAAATAAAAGTACACCTTCTTAATAATAAGTTGTAGATAACCAGAATGGGGTCTATTATTTAGATAGAAACGTGCAAGCGTACTCTAATCACTATTTGAATTTAACAGGAAATTAAAGGGATGGACAGGTTTTGTCATCATAATTAAACGAGGATAATTTTACATAATTATGTGGACTAATATAAACTCTTTGTCAATAAGTAACTAATCAATGGTTACATTTTTGTCATACAAACAACCAGTTTTGCAGAAATTCCTGAATTAGGCTTTGCTTTACGCGTTGTGGTATTGTAAGTAAGCATTCTATAGGGGCTGTTCTTCAAATGCTCTTTTCTACTAATCAATCTGCATCATGCTCACTTACTTAGTGGAAAGCCTCTCATATCTTATTAAAAAACAAATGTTGGAATTTTCATAGTAAATGATAAAATCAAAAGAATTTGTTTTTAAAATGTTGGCACAGAATTTGATAATATATTATATATATTGTAATAATAGTAATAATAAGAGTATTAATCCATTTATTTACGTTTGGTTTCTAAACATGAGATGAGATCAATATTTTGGTTGTTTTGTTATTTCACTTAATATTATTGATGATTGTTATTAGAGTGCCTTTAGATCACAATATTAGAGCCAAAATGCAGTCAATTTGAACGTTGGATGCATTGCGTGTCCGCACGAAAGTCCCGAAAGGATATAAACATCAGAATATGAGAGCAGAACATACTTTCATAGCTTTAAAAGCTTTAATATTAGACGTGGCGCTAATCTGTCAGTCGTGGCCCATTTCCCTCGGGTCCTATACCTTGTATGCAAACTCTATGGATACTCGACAATCTTCATAAACTAATTCACTGAATATTCTTGCAATAGAAATACTCCAAATTTGCAAATAAGAGTCAGTACAGAGATAATCATATGATTCCTATGAGAGGTATGAGTTATTGTATTTTTACTAAACTAATGGAACATATGGTTTAAACTTTGGAAAATGCGCTCAGACTTGACTTGAATCAAAATTAAAATGGTTTGAATAACTATTAGATCCATTAAATGTACGTCCAATGGACACCAGTGGTTAAGAATATTGATCAGATGAAACATTTGACTAACATTTGAAACAATATTTTGAAACAAAATTAAATTCTAAAAACAAAATAATGATTAAAAGGAAACCAGAATTTTAATGAACCAAAAGCTCTGAATTCTAATTATTTGAGTCAATGATATTTTGCGTGTAATTCATTCGTTCACTACTTTTTTCAAATATATTCAATAAATGGTTTGAATAAAAATTATGAAATGATAGCAATGAATACGAAGGGCAGAGGAATCACGTATTTAAGTAAAGCTGGAAATGCAGTGCAAATACTATTGTATTATATATACACATAGTTTAATGAATAAATTAGACTCAACTTAATCCTAAAGCATAGACACACGCCTTTTGTGAACACCACATTGTGCCACATTATGACCAGGCATATAGTCAGCACTAATTTATGGCATAGCAATGAGCAACAACTGACTCTCTGCTAGTTTAAGCTGTCCTCGAATTGTTGGCACCGAAAAATCCCTACAATTGTCGGATTAAAATTGAAATTATTTTTATTTATCGGAAAATTCAATTCATTTGTGTTTAAATCAAAGCATTCAAAATAATGGTCGAATTGAACCTCATTTCGAGGCAGAGCTCATCGATAGACAAAACTAATTGAATTAATATGGACTGGATATACGAGTCCACCACTCAAATGATTGACTGAATATCACTGATTGGAATGCCTGCCTATCAATTATGTTATGCTAACTGTAAGACTAGCGTTGAGTGACTTTTGTATGAATAGTATTTAAATTAAACTAATAATGAAAACGTAAATCAGATTCAAAAGTAAATCAAATTCTGCGAAATCTTTCACTTTATTAGATATTCATATAATTGGATTATTTTGAATAAATTGTTTGGAGAACCAGATTATGGCAATCAGTTTGTGTGCCATTTGTTGTCGGTTCGTGGCTTTAAATCCCAGAACAACTAAAATTGAGACTCAGTTTCACAACTTTCAAGGCCTTCAAAATAAAATATTCTTTGAGTTTTAGTTTATTTGAATATATTTTTAATTTGATTTTTGTTTTAAAATAAATTATTAATATAAGAAACAAAACGAATAATTCTCTCAATTTTAATATGAAGTGTACAAGCTTAATTTTAACAATTTTTAATTTTTAAAAATAATTTAAGCGTTTAATTCATATTAAAGAATAAATTTTTGTAAATTCTGTGGCTTTAAGACAACAAATTTTGTAATAATTATTTTAAATATTCAGTATTTGGGGGAATAACCATTTCATTTGCTATAATATTACTCAGAGTTGAAATTGAAGTGAAAACACCAGAGAAAAAGTTGTAAATTAAATAGAGCTAATGTTAAATGGACTGACACACACACATACACACAGTCTCATTGCAGCCCAACTCAATTCAATAGTGCTTTGATTTGCAATTTAAAGCGGAGTAAACCAATTCATAGTCGAAGACAACCCTTCGTTGTGTAAATTGTGGTCTTTTCAGCGCACCATTCAATCAATCTTTTATTGACTTTCTTAATATCAACACATTTTCTAACTTTGATTATTATAATCTAGATTGTTTAATCATCAAATATTTTCTAACAAATTCAAAGCCAAACCTCACTTCAAAGAAATTCATTAAACTTTGTCATTTAAATATGAAAGAAGTCACCAAGGATAATTTTTAGAATATATTATTTTTGTGAATTTATAAATAAAATTATGAATTACCAAGGCCAAAATTTTAAATTCTAAATAACTGCAATCTCAATATGGTTTGACACAGAAAAATATTTTTAACCACTCTTAGCTCTATAGCTTTTATTTAATTTTTATCTTAGAATGTACCAAGGAAGTGTCTTTATTTTTGTGATCACTTTCCTAATTAATGAATATTCGTCTCATTATTATCCAAATTAAAATTTATTGTAATTTTATTAAGATTTTACAGGTTCATCTTTGAAAGTGAGCTAGGACAAGTGCCAGCATTTATTGAAGTCACTGTCAACCCTACAAAGTGCTAAAGATTACCAGATAAACATTAACATAGATTTTAAAAAAGAGACTTGGACAATTCCAAAAATAAAATAATGGAATAATATTACCTTTTTAATTGTTAGCTACATATTTAAAGCAAGCACAAGGTTGTTCATTTTAGAGGTGGTGTTTTAGTTCATTTGTAGTACTAAATATGGTAAAAATTTGCAGGGTGCTCGATTTAGGGGGTCGGAAATGTCCCCTTGTGAACGCCTGATTTAAATTTAAGCATGCTTATTTTAAATAAGTATTATTAAGTGATCAATAGATCAAAAGATAATAAAAAACTTAAATAGAAGACAACATAAGTTTTGTCTAAAAATTGTCCATGATCATATAATTTAATCAAATAAAATGAATCATCGAAAAAATTGAAACAAGGAAAAATAAATCTTAATTTTTGATTTAATAATAAATTAAAAATTACATAATTTTGAATCTTTTATTAATAAAATATACGGCAGTCCTTGAGTTTTGATCAGAATGATCAAGGCAAACTTATTTTCAATAGAAAGTGATAGCATAGCATCGAATTGAAAACTTATTAATTTCAATGTTAGTTAAACCAATTTATGTATATTCAGATAATTATGGTTTTAATTATATGATTCAGTAATTTATATGAATAGATATTAATATAGTGATAATGTATTTCAAAGTCGAGACAACACCCTGCTCATCTTTTGAATTTAAATTACTTTTAAAAAATATAAGTTTTTGTCTCAAAAATATAAACAAAAAAAAGGAATAAATTTTGATAAATTAAATTTTGTTGAATCCCAGTTCAGTTCAATTTCACATTCAAAACAACAAGACTTCAAATGAGTTGTAATGAATGTTGGAATGCATTGAATAGCTTTTATGCTGTTCTTCGCAGAAATTGAACAAAACATATATTACTCGGATATAAATGTTTTGCAATTCGATCGAAGGATACAAATGTATAAAAATGCATAAAAATATCGATAATGTAATGAAATCTTCTTTTAACTCAATTATTACCAATTTTTGAATTAAAAAAAAGTAATAAAATAATTAATTTGTTGTCAAATAAATTGTTTGATTGCAATAATTATACATAATTTTAATCGAATCGATAGAGAAAAATAAATTCTAAGCCTAATTGAATTGCAAGAGCAAAATAAAAACAATGACTGAGTGTTAGCATTGGATAAAC
>JAQFZI010001006.1:0-11730 GCA_034695605.1 Eupelops occultus
ACCATTTTATGCATCACATCGTATGTAAGGCTATTCACAACATTAAGGTCTCAAATAAATAAGTCAGTAGTCAATAGTGAGTCCTCACAACTGATTCTGTAGTCTAAAATATTTTTCACTACACTTTATGATCACTGAGTTTCGCATCATTTCGAGACTCAATTTGCTATTTAAGTGATTCACATCATTCACACCCATTAGGTTTTGGTCTTTGCGGTCAATCATAACCTGAGATACAGTAATAGCCTTACAGACCAGTGCCAATACCGTTACGCTTACTCACAGTCTTATTTCTGGAGGGGATCCTCAATGAGGCCTAACAGAAGTCCTGTAAAGAACTAAATACTTCCAGACATAAAGACGTAATACAAATGCAATCCAATATTCTCTCTCTCTCTCTCTCTCTCTCCCAATCTCCCTGTGATTCCCTCTTAAGGCATTGATAGCCCCTTTGCATCCATTCTTTGCTTTTCTGCTCCCATGAGAGGATCTCTGGCAGCATGAATCCCTGAAAGAAGGGGACAACTGGCGGACAGCATATAAATATATATATATATAAAGTGAAAGGCGAATGACCGCCGATTGAGTAGAAATGAATTTCGGGCCTCTTTTGGCTCTCCTTCTTGTAAGCATTGCTTATATATTATATAACTGTCTGATGACCCAAACCTAACATTTTGGTCCAAAGTGCGCTTTAGGCCATATAAGGCAATGGAGTTGTGCCAAAAGCACTGATCAGGGGATGGAGTGTGCGATCGCATAAGAGGGACGCAGTGAAGGTCGTCGACCGGCAGACCATTGAGTAGGGATTCCTTCAATGCCTAACATATCAAGTGATATGACTTACAACTAATGACTGCATAACTAAGACTTTAGTTATTTATGTCTAACTGACTGACTGTCTGTTGAGGTAATCCTACTGTCGGTCACTCATCGACTGTTTTGCTCCTTATTTAAGATTAAATAATGAGATAATTTTGGAAAATAATTTTTTTTAAGAAAATAGTTCTAAACAAAGGTCTGTGTATTGATATGACCTCTCTCTTGAAGTCATGTGTTCTCTACGGCATAAATATCTGATATCTTTGAGAGATTTCAGGTCTTGTTGTGGGCTTTGCTCGAGTGGTCGGATAACACTTATAAGACTTGCCAATGAAAAGGTCATCCAGTTATGCAAGTGAAGGAATGTCCACCCGGAGCAACAAATCAGACCAGTTTTTGGCTCTGGAAAGATGTTTTGCCGCGTGATTGTGCCCACAGGCAGGTGCTTGACCGTCCAGCTCATACGTGAGGCACCGGCACTCTATTAAAGTGGTCGCGAAGAGGCCAACAACTGGTTAGACATTTTAAAACTTTTAGCACATCTTATGGCCAATGAATGCAAACCATTACAACATATAATAAACTTAACAGAAATGCCGTTTTAACCGATGAAATACCTGTGCCCAACAAAATACTTTTATTCATTATTGGGTCACTGATCGGATCGTCTCTCATATGCCTTAACTAATAACTGTGCAAAAAAATCCAAACAATAAGACGATTGAAAAAAGATCTTTTCAATAGATTTCCCAATTCTGCTCTCCTTTTCCGGTCACTAATACTATTGGATTCAATTCCCTAATAATAATAATTATGTGCTGTGCTCTCAATAATTATTAGGTTTGACTTTTTCCAAAAAAATTTGTCAACTTTTGAAATATGTTTTTGGCATAAATTGAGAGCATTTAACGTATGAAACAACTGTCACTTCATTTTCATTCTCTTTAAAACATACTTTTCCTGAAAAATCATATTTATATTTGAATTTTACTATTCCTTCAATGCTTTCTATAAAATCATTGCAAAGAAATTCAAATTATTTATCAATGATTGCGAATCAGTTGTTATAATCCAAAAAATAAGAAAATTCGTCATATATTTGATGTATTGAATCAAATAAGAGATAAGATAATGAGTTGCAGAAAAAAATGATTTGTTTAAGAATAAAAAACAACTATTCAATGATATTTAAGAAAATTTATAATAATTTGTTCCATTTTTTGGTCATTTCATTAGTTAAAGACTTGTTTTTAAAGTGAGTCTTCACTTTCTCATAATAATTGTTTAGGTTTTAAATTACAATAATTTTAGTTAAAAACGATAATTAAAGAAAAAGTGTTCAAAACATTAATTAGAGATAATTTTAATTCAATTTTTTAGTTTTTCTTAAACTTATTATTTTGTTATTACATAACATAAGACTCGTCTAAAACTGTCGAAAATATGTCATAAGACTTAAGGATTTGTTAGTTTTTTATTTGGAAATTCTCTTCTAATGCTTAGTTCAATACGATTTGAGGTCAAGTGGTTGCAGTCCCTCACAAATATGCAAACATTTCACTGCTTATGAACTTTGTTATCAATTGATGGAAAACTATTTGGTTTTTATATTTTTACTTTGTTTTATTAATAGGCGTATTCTGTGTTGGACCGAAGAGCGGGATATTTTTAATATTTGTTGACCTCAAGGTCAGTCTCTGGCGTTTCACAATTGCACTTCAGACCAGTCTTCAGTTTGTGATTCTGATTGGACTGATGTCAGTCGTAGTGTTTAAGCTCTACTGCAATATAAATGTATGACTTAATGGCTGCCACTTATTAACTAACGAACGAAACTCTAACACAATATAAAGAATGTGAACATAAATTTTGTTTTATAAAAAAAAAGTTGCAAATAGTGTACAACCCCTGCAAAGACGAGCTTCATGTAGAGATGGACCGGGACTGAAGAGCCCATCCCTGCATTTGAGCCAACTATTAGATGAATGGTTTGCTCTGCAATGTATTCGACTGCATCCTACATATCCTACATTGATAGTGATAGTCATGGTCATTTAGCCAAGCCTACGCTTACATAAGGACATCGGGTTGTGAGAGTTGTGGGCACACACCCTAACCAACACATTCTTGTTTTATTTCTACTTTAGACAAATTGAGAAACTGCCCAAAGAATGGCATAAAAAGCTAAAAGCTATGAGTAATACAAAAATCAAAAGATATGGAAAATTTAGGAATTATTTGAAAGCATATAAAGCTTCAGACTTATAACCAAAAACGAATTTCAGAGCCTTTCCTTAAAGACACACATTTGTTGCATAATATTCTGTACAGTTGTCCCTCCAATAGCCCCCGTATGTGGCTTTTATACATATTTTTCAATGGATTGTGCATTGATTGGGTCAACAACATCATCAAGAGATGGATGGCTCGATGGGAACCCAAATAAATGCACTGATTCTAAACGAGTAGCCATACTTAAGGGAGAGTTGGGTCGACACTTCTCCTAAGAAAAGCTCTCTTATGTGATATAAATTTTATAAAATGGTTTATAAGAGTGTCTCTTATTTTCGCATATTTTTCGCAAATAGTCTCTGAATTATTTTAAAGGAAAGGTAGGGCACAATTATGAAGCCTATGAGCGAAAGGAGAAGCCAAGTTCGGGAGCAACGGGAGCATCAAATATGATCATCAGTTGATTGCATAATATTGCCTGAAAGCAATGCAACGCCCAGTTAGCGATCTGTTGGTAAGAGCTATGTTTGGCTATACTATCATTACTGCGGTAGTGATTCTCAGAATGATTTAGAGGAAGGCAAGAGTTGCCAAACGTAATGCTGCTCTTCATTAGTCCCTCTCTCGTACTGTCCGGTGAAAAATTGTCGGAATTGTTAAACAGGACGACGAGGAAAGAAATTAAAAGGAAAAACGTGAGGGAAAACAGTCGTAATTCATATCGATAACTGTGCAGAGAATGTGGCGGACGTGTCGGTCGCGCCCTATGAAATCACTGCAGATATAAAACAAAATTTGTCGATCTCTGGCTCAACACAGGCTCAACACAAGGGCAAAGAAATGACAAGAATAGCCAACTCATGAAAGTAAAAAAACATTGGCCAACAGTGCTGTGCTGTGAAAATAGCTTTTGCAGCAATTCTAGTGTTGCGGACCCCCACCGGATCAGTACATCAGGTGTACAATAAATTCTTTGTCAAGTTTTTTATTTTTCTTGACCTTCAGTACAGCTTTTATATACGCATCGCCTGAATGTGGACACGCCGTCAGCAATATTTAGTGGTCCGAGAAGTGCTCTGTTCTTATATAACAAGTAATAGTCGAGTGAAGTGTATATACAAACATCGCATGCATTGGGCCTTCACTGCCATCCTTTCCCCCTTTAATGCAAACTGCGATCCCCTTAACATCTGAGCTCTTCTTTTGAACAAAGCCTAAGATATGCAACAGAACAGCACAACAGCTAAAAAAGAAACTCAGAGACCAATTGCACGGCCGAAGCAAACATAGAAAGTGTACGTATGTTAGGCGCAGCTCACAATTGTTGCTCTGATCGCACTTTTTTAGTTTTTTAACGCTCTCAGAGAAAAGGGAGAGAAGGAGAGAGAGAGGAGAGAGAGAGAGAGAGAGAGAGAGAGAGAGAGAGAGAGAGAGAGGAGAGAGAGAGAGAGAGAGAGAGAGAGAGAACTGAACGATCATTGTATCGGAGATAGAGAGTGAGACCGAGATGGGGGCACATATAAAAGAGAGGGGTCGCAATCAAACGGACCATCAGACCCATCATCATGACTGGACCCAAGCACTGCAAAAGGAAATGCAGCTGTAGGGGGTTAGGGGTAGATTTGATGGAGGGGTCAACAGCAGAAGGCGATGCCAAGGAAGGCATGCAATGAAACACTAAATTGTTTGATATAAAAGCAGCTGTTTTATCCATCAAACCAGCTCTGGCACCAGCTCAATGTGTGTTTGGTGTGGCTGTATTTGGAAGGCCTACGTATTTTGAATGGATGGCCAACACTTGCCAATTGTTATCCAATTGTATTGAATCTCAAATCGAATTCAAAATAAAATTTGAATTCTATTCTTGGATTTAAAAGTGAACTTTAGAATGACCTCAAGAGAAGGTATGACCTCAAGAGAAGGTATGACCTCAACGACCCCTTTATTAAAATATATTTTAATGGAAAAGTCTACAAACAATTTGTTATCAGTAAAAGGTTTGAGTGTTTCAATAGATATCATATAAGCTCTCAAATGATTAGAGGCTATCGAAAGGGCTTTAAATATAAAATTAAAAAAATGAAACAAATTTTTGTATTCAACAAATATAGCGGTCATAAGAACTCGATTACCATTTTTATTATATGTTTATATCCCGGCAACAAAAAAGGCAACAAAAGTCTACAAAATTCTAAACTAAATAAAATGAAATAAACTTTTTTTAAGTGAATCGAGTGGACATTCACACCGTTCACACCAGTCATATACACATCTGGCAGATAAAAATATTGGACCAATAAAACTGCTGAATAAAAACGTTCTCATATAAAGGTAGGCATAGCAGGAATGGCAGCTCGAATAAAGGTACCTGCATTTATTAGGGGCACTCTTATTATTTAATGTAAAAGTAATAGTATTAGAGAATAGGGGACCAAATAATGTTATATTAAGGACGATGTGTTGCCAATTACATAAAACTATGTTTGCCATCGCAGCTGCATATAGTCAACAAACTGTTCACTGTATCTCTCCTTCAATTAAACTCAATTCAGGGGAGAGAGCGAGAGAGAGATAGAGAAAGACCATAAGTAATGCACTCTAATAATTAATGTAGGCCTGAATGATGGCCACCCAATAAAATAGAAATAAAATTCACCTGGTATTGCATTGATCACTAGTGATACTGTTTTTTCGATGAGGAGAGGAGAGCTCAGTCATCGTGACTTTGGACAAATGCCAGTCATTATATTAAGGCAATGATTGCGATCGCATTCGACTTTTGTTTCGTCATAACTCGAATACAACTTTACTTTTATTCTGTTTTTGTACATATATTTGACACTTGTATTCAATACAAACAAATTTAGTATTTTATTCAATAGGAATATACAAACGAATAGTCGATATATTATTTTTTTTCTGTGACAATGAATAATAAATCGATTGGAGAGCTCTGACACGATTACATGCATTTAAGCCAAAGGATCGCTAATAAGCGACAGTATTGCCAGGAGTATCTTAATTCATAATATTACTTAATTATTGGCGATTCTGATCACTTTTGATTGGAGTGTCCACCAGATTATTATTCAAATTAATTGTAACATTAATTCCCAAATAAAAAGGTTGACGACTCATGAATACTAAAATAATTTTCTAATGAATGGCCCTTTTTTCAGGAGTTTAGGAAAATATATATATCATTAAGTCATCAGAAAATCGTAAAAATTGCAAAATATTAAGACTTGAAAAAAGGGAAAAATTCAAGAACTGAGGAAAAAATATTTTTAATAAAAACGAGTGAAGACTTGAGAAGAAAAGTTAACGCATTTGCGATATTGTTTTGGATATAAAATAACTGATACTCTGAGCTATTCGTCGGTAAAAAATAGCGAAATATAATGCGTTAACTGACGATAAATAGTATTGAAATAAAAATAATAATAAGTTATATTAGTTTTAATACATTAAATGTAATGTAATGTTTGGTCTAAATGCCAGTCGAAATGAAATGCGACTCCAAGTATGGCAAAAATGAGACGCTTTCCTATCTGTTAGACTCTAAGCCTCATAGCATTACATATACTGTAAGTCCAGTTACGACTCACACAAAGTTAAACATTAAATAAAAAGTTAGCGACAAAAAAGTTAGTGTTGGCTAACATTTATTTCCTTTAGTTTGCCATTCAAATTATCACTGATTTCTATGAATAGCCACACCCTTTCACCAGAACTGACCAAATGGCCACTAAGAACTGGATTTGTGAAATAAACAAATAAAGTGACCCTCACTATTATTACACAAAAATAAAAACCGACTTAAGTTTAGTTTTTTGGATTCTATTTCTTAGACAGAGAGTGAAAATAGAGGCAAAAACATTATAAAAACATTTGTTTGACATTACATTTAATTGTAATAAACCAAATATTTTAGACATAAGTAAATAATTGGACTTACAATTGACTAGTCGTTTGCGAGGCTGAGGGTTTTCCTGCTTCCTTCGTGACATTTTTTAAGGCGAATCGAAGAAAAAAATTATTTTCGCTAATATTTTCTGGTGTTTTGGACGACGACTACGGACTTAACAGAAGAGCAGTGCAGGCATTGCAAGCATTGCTTCTCTTCTCACTTCTCTCACTCGATGTGTATGTTATGTATGTGTTGTGTGACTGTTGTGTATATATAACGCCAGAGTATATATTGTATGTGTGGTGTTTGTGTCGATTTATGGCATGCAATGGCTCTCAACAGTGCTATTGCACAGAGAAAGATGGCCGGACTTGAAGCCAAGGAAACACCACAAACGCACTGTTACGTGATGGTTACGCTGCTGGCGAGGGGGCAGTCCTGACAATCGACGAACTCAAGACCCCAACTCTATGATGAGAAATGCGAGTAATGCTATCCGTTCGCAGTGATAGCCAACAAGCGATCTATGGGTAGTAGTACTCTCTCTATCAGCACAGATAGGGATACTGTCCTTCACTGAATCCCACTTAATTATGCCAATAGTTTGATCCAAGCAATCAATTCTAGCCTTCACTCAATTGTATTAAATTTGAAAGACTTTCAGCAATTTTTTTCTTAATTTTCCAATAAATTCTTTGAAATCTTTGTAAACGATTGAAACGATTCTCTTCTTTAGTTTTATTCTTGAGTTCAGTTCAAAGTCCACATTAATTATTGATTTTTATTGTTTATCATTAAAATAATGCCAAAACTTTTTTCGTCATTGATTTTTCACTTCTTATTGATTTAATTCTTGATAACAGAGATTAGAAATTTTGTTATTATTATTATTATTCTAACGTTGAGATGACTTTAGTGTTTGTTTTGAGAGTAAATTAGTTTTAAATTAATTAAGAAAAATGTTTAGCAAATGTTTTTCTATTCTCTATTATTATATTATTTGAAATCATGACATACATTGTCTTCTTTGGTAACATTAAAACACTTATCTCTTATGTCCGGTTCTTATCGGCTTTTGGTGTTTCCATTGAAAGTTTTGTGCCGTTATGTTGTCTCACAAGTTATGAGAGTTTGACTCCAATATTATATTATTTTATTATGTATTTGATTATTGAGTGAAATACTAAATAGTTGTTGACATTATTGACATTATTAGGTTGAATGAGTCCAAAAGGGCCACTAAAATACCAATACAAACATCAATAATAAATAGACAAAAAGTTTCTCACTGTTAGGTCTGATATGTAATTAAATGATAGTCGGTATGAGTCGGTCGGTCAGTGACACTACAACTGACTGACACTCACAACAAATCTCTGTTCTGAAGATTAAATAACTTTTTATATCAGACAACAAATGAGTCGCTTTTCTCGATAACAGACTTAAGTTTTCAGATGAGGGCTTACACCAGACTTTTGGCTGACTTTTTCCAATTTCTTAAGTTTAAAGAAGAGCACAACTGTTTTATATGGTGTGCGCCCACGACTGGCGAGTTATTTGGACACAAAAATGAGAGCGAAATACATCAAAACTTTTTTCTTCGCTAAACTTTTTCATTAATTAGAAAAAGAGCTGCGACTCAGAGCTCCTACTGCTGAATGGGGTATCCCTTCACAAACCACAAATAAAGTTGGGCCGGACTTGTATTTTGGTTACTTGAAAGTAGGCCTAACACTAACACAACTCGTCATTCGAAGTGAACGAAAGTCGATTACGAAATGCATTTAAACACAAAACGCATATACAGTATGTATAGTAAGTGTCCCTAAAATAACATTTCGCGAACACATTGGAAGAGCACTGGGAGAGTGACAGTGCATTACCGTTGCATTTGGCGAAGTGCTGGTGAGTTGGCTCCAAACTACTATCAATGACCGAAATGCATTGCCAGTGCAGTCATTGCTGTTGTCTGTCTATGTCTGCACTGGTATTACTCTATCACTAATGCATTGGTTTTTTTTGTGCGCATTCCCCGCATAGCCCTTACGATTCTGATAGAGGAGTGGTCACGGCTCACACGTCGCCGACCACAGGTCATACCCACACTGAATGATTGGTGCACAACCGCTGAAAGACCTGAGGGCACTAAAGAAATCATCGCTTGCCCTAAGACTTTGTCGCACCGGTGATGCTAAGCACCACTACAGACAGCATATCGAAGACAATCACTCAATTCTATTACTTTAGATACCAATTAATGTGAGGCTACACTCAACTCATCCATATTTCAATGCAAAAGCACTGATAAAAAGTTTTAGAATTTAAATTACACTCAAATCAAATGATTTGTGGAATGAGTGAACTTCTGATAAAAATGAGTTCTCATCCCTAAACCGATGGTATTATAAATTGAATGCAAGGTTTCTCTCAACTGATTACCACATGTTTTAAAGCGTTACTAAAAAAAGTTGTCTTAACGTTAAAACATTAGATCGCATCCAAATTTTCAGTGAAGTGCATCACAAATATCGCGCAAGTCTTGAGTGACTCAATCAAAAAACTCTTATATTTTAAACTTAAATGTCTTTTCAGATCATATCTCATATTAAAAGCTGTGGCACATCATATCAATGTTTATTTGCATTCAAATATTTCCCCAATCAATACATCAAACATATGAAAGTCAAAAACTGTCTGATTATTGAGAAAAAAGTTTTAGTTTGTAGGCTGTGCTCACAATTAGTGCATTTAAATGATAAATAGGACGCGCGCTTTCAGACGAATTAATGATCTCATCCAACACTCTCTCACTAATAATTAGGTCATACACTCTCTTATGCAATGTTGTGATTATGGACTGCCATCTTCTGACAAAACTCTGCCTACAGTTCACCTGTTATGCAATTGTTTAACAATTCTTTATATTGAATTTAAGTTCAAAATTTATTCCGTTCCTTTCAAAGCACTTTTTGCCACTCTTTGGAAGGGTGAGAAATGACAGCAGCCAATTGTGCGCTGGCTTTACACGCTTGGCCACAACCAATGTCTTCTATGCGTCATTTAACTGCTGAGTCCAGCACCGGATATAACTTAAATTAGCTAAGATTGCATGGATTGCATGACCGGATATAACGCACCCGTGAATCAGTCGATCACAACATATAACACAAATTATTATCGGTGTTAAGCAATACCTCATTCTCTCATTCATTCATTTTTCTCTTTCATCATATCTTTCTTATAAATCAAAAAGTTTTGTGAGTTTTGTGAGTGGGAGTTAACGGAGTTAAGTATGAGCACAGGTAAGAGCACAGGTATTATATAAAGTCATTTGGGCTTAAAAATCCACTGATTTCTGACCTAACTCTTCAAAATTGGGTGGAAATTCACTCAATTCCTCGCTTTTATTGTTTTAATATTATATTATTTTATTAAATTTGTATAACCAGAAGCACTGACACAGACTCATGGCATGGACTCACTCTGGGAGTCGCCACACTTTTTTTTGTCGAAAAGGCTTTCTTCAAAATAAAATAATAAGCGATTGAAATATATGCTTAGTTTAAGTCTAAATGTGGTCTTAATGTAAGCTAATGTTAAATCAAATTAAGTGAATGAAAGCCCTGTTAGAGTAGAGCGCTATAACACTACATAACACACCTGTCTTTGTATTATTCATTACTTTGAATACAAGTATTCAAACTTTGAATTTATATTCTGTATTTGGAGCAGAGAAATGGGCAGATATACTATGAGATGAGTGCGACCATTGAAGCCCAGAGTAAAGGATCTTATTATGAGGTCATCTGTTTTGCGTTTGAATTTAAATACACCCAAAATGGGTTGAGTGCTAAACGAAATAAGTGTTGTCTTCTTTATTGTAAAACAATCCATTAAAGCGTTGCAAAAGAGGCTCATAAGTGAAAAGAAGGACAGCAGAACAGACTGTGCCGAATGAGTGCTCAATGACTGCCAATGTTGGCCCTCAAGGGATATTTGGAGACTCGACTCGCACTACCATTTCACAGGACTCGATAGAGCAGTTCATAGCGTTTGATGGCATCGCATACTCATAACTATTATCTAATATACAGAATATATTGAGACGTATTGTTGTTGTTCGTCGATGTTGTGCTTCAATGCTGATGATGATCACAACAGTGCGGTTCATGGCCACTATATATATATGGATGTGCTCTAAGGACCGAACTAATAATCAAATTGAGACTTCCTTCTTGAATTCACGCGCTCATCTACTCTGAGAAAAGGCATACATAACATACTGTCCTCTGATATGACTTTTTGCTATAAGTTTATGCTTTTGGTTACGGATGTGTTTCACTGCTTTCTCTTCATTCTATACGCTCTGAGTGTAACGAAATGCACTGCTTTTCACAAAAATTGCAAAAAATGGTCAATTTTGGGACTTATGAAATGCATGACATGATTCACAAAATATATTAATACTTCGACTGTCGGTGATTACAATCATGAACTGAATCGTTGATGAATTGTATTATACCATCACTTATTGGCCTTTCCTTTAAGAAAAAAAGTCAACCGAAAGGAAGTTAACAACACTTTAAAGAGGGACTCATTCTTTCACAACTTAGATAATAATCATAAGGTTTCACTTTGAAGACGACCAACAATTGTAGAGATGACCAAGGCAACACAAAATATTCAAATACATCTTTTAATACCAATTTAGAGAATATAAGCAGAACTACTGAAAAGAAATTTGCTTGTTAATTTGTATTTATGAA
>JAQFZI010001007.1:0-11726 GCA_034695605.1 Eupelops occultus
TTTGTGTCTCATTATTCTGTGCTCTAAAATTCAGTGACATATCTATTCTTGAAATTAATGAGAACATTGTTTTATTGTGGAAAACCCTAATTTCGTTAAAATGTATTCTTTATGTGATTGATTTGTAGCTAAACATATGAATAACAAAAAAAGAGTAATCAATCATTTAATCGATTTTTTGTCTGGAATGAGCCATTTGCTCTACCTTGATCCTCTTATGACTAGGAGCTTCTCTACCTCTATCTTTAAAAATTGTTGACATTCTTATGTATTTCAGGGATTCAATTATCCGAAAATGTTTTTATCGGATAAGAGATAAACAATTTTTAGTAGTTTTATATAAATATTTCAAAATATTTGTTGAAAACATAATGAGAGTAGTAGTAGTTGTGTCGCAACACAAACTACTTTTCATTTAAATTGAATTTAAATATTTTATAAATGAATAAATTTTAAAAATATTGGTTTAGTTTTGCTCTAGGAAAATGGCGCAATACTAATACCCTCATTAGGCGATATCTCATTTTCTGATTAATGTTTGTAGACTTAAAAGACTTATAAGAGCATAGGTTTGAACTGAATTCTATTAAATTACTTTTGATTCAATCGATTTAAGGGTTAGTTCTGACCATAAAAGTGGAAAACTTATTAACTGTAAAACAGATGAGAAATATAAAGAAAAAGAATATTTAATGTTTGTCGACGACTATCGACCTGCCGTTACTTCCATTACATTCCTGAGCTGTTATTTCGGTGTCAACTTATCCTAAAGTGAAGCCTTAAGTCCTCCGATAACAGAGTCTAAGACATCAATAATTGAAAGTACAATAAGAAAGTCAACAAAATATGTATCGAAAGCGATAAACAAAATTCTCTAATATCGGTATATTTTTGGAGAAATACTTTGACTCAGTTATAGGTTATCTATACTTTGCTCTCAAATTGCTATCAAATATGAAATATCTGGGAAACCAAAAATAGATCAGATCTAATCATTAGTTGATTAGAATAATAATGTTATTTACAACGAAAATAGGTTTCAATTAAAACCTCTTGAAGTTAGAAACAGAAGCTCATCAAAAGCATAAACAAACTTGGCATTTAATCAATTATTATATATTTTCAAAAATTTAATCAAATAAATCAATTAACTTTTGATAGCCGTATAATCGATTAAATGTTGTCCCAAATGATAGCCTTAGGGGGTCAGACAATGACCATTGCTAGTGGATCACATAATTGAGCAACATCACATAATATGATGCTATATATCATTAATGGATTTGTGTCACATTATTAACAATTGTTTGCAACTGAGCTTATATTTCAAATTATATGGATTTCAAAGTTTTGAAATTAATTTGAAATTAATTCAGTTTTAAATATTCATTTCAAAGATAAATGTGTTTAAAATTTTGATAATTCTTACATTCATTTCATACAATCAATCATTTATTGTGAGATAAAATAAATGACATAAAAAAGAATTATTGGTTCAAAGTTTGCACTAAAATATTGAATTTGAAAGGAATTTGTAGTAAAGTGTGGGCTAAAGTGAATAAAGTCTTCCCACAGCACAGCACTTCATTTCAATGAACTCTTAAATTCTTGACAATAATGTGGAACTACTTTCACTTTTCAGGTCTTTTATATTTTTTGTTGAATTATATTAAGTGAAAAAATAAATAAAAAACAAATATTTGAGTTTCAGATAATATAATAATTTAGTGATAACTCATTGGAAAAAAGGGAATCAATTATTAAACGGTTTTATTTTTATTTATTTTTAGACAATGCTTGAGATGGAGCGGTATCTTAAAGATGAGCCGAAGATCCGTCCGTTCGAGCCGTTCACTTCTGATCCGTGGGATATGTTTTCTAAGCCACTAATGAAAGGCAATCAAAGAAATGAAATGATTATCGCAGACATTGAAAGCAAATCCGATACCGAAGATGAAAAGTCTTCGCCATTAACTCTATGTGGGACCGATAGCTGTGGCGAAGACAGAATGAGTGTCTCTGACCTAGATTTAAACGAAAAGAATTCTGATTCTGGTTTGAGTTCTTCGGGAAGTAGTGTCATATCGTGGGACAGTATGAGTGACGCACAGACAATAGCGGCCATAGTGTCGACAACTATTAAACAACAGCTTCAATGCCAACAAATAAATAAATCGAATAAAAATAGAATCAAAACTTCTTCTCCGCGAAGAACTATAGCGAAGATCTCTGATTCAAAGAGCAATTGTTTGCAAAGCAGTCATATAAGTCATCAGCACTCAAACCACTCAAACCACTCGAATCATTCAAATCACTCCCATTTGGTCCGAAAACATCATAACGAAGACGACGACTCGACCTCTACTCTAACGCCTCCGTCCTCTCCAGAAACCCAATTGAAAGTCAAATTGATTGAGCGGACTGTAGAGGCCCATCAGATCAGTGAAGGCGCAACCGTTCCACTCACTATTGTCACCACAGAAGCCATACCTTTGGCCGAAAACTCATTCATCGGTTCGTCTATGGATCACGTAATCACAATATCAACTTCGCCGAAGATAGGCATCAGTTCGGGTCCTTTGAATGTCTCTCAATGTAATTCCAGATCGAGGGGTCGGTTCGAAATAAACCCCGACTCAAAGCGGAGAATACATAAGTGTCAGTTCAATGGATGCAAAAAAGTCTACACTAAATCATCTCATCTGAAGGCCCACCAAAGAACGCACACAGGTTTGTATGGGTGCACTCCAGGCACTATTTCTTGTTATCTGTTAACAATCTGTTCAATAAATTTAAATGGTTTGCAAATTAGGGCTCAACTCAATCGAGTAGTCAATGAAAGACTTAATGCATGACTAATATATCAAATAATTAATATTTTGTTTTTCTAAGAAATCGTTTTCTTAATTAAAACATTGAGTAATAAATAGTTTGAAATATTATTAATTATATTAATTATAATTCATTTCAATATTACATAAGTTTTCAATTAGTATTCATAGCTTTTAACAAATTGAATGAAAAATAAGAATTGATGTGAATTTAAAAATGTTCTTGTATATTTTCAGGTGAAAAGCCCTACAAGTGTTCGTGGGAAGGCTGTGAGTGGCGGTTCGCCCGCTCTGATGAACTGACTCGTCATTTCCGAAAACACACGGGAAGCAAACCTTTCAAATGCAGTCATTGTGAGCGCTGTTTCTCCCGTTCCGACCATCTGGCTCTTCACATGAAGCGCCACCAGTGATATTGTGATTCAGTGCCAATTCAGACAATTCAGATAAATACGGCTTCTGTTTTAATTACCATTTAGTTGATCACCAGTTCGTCCCAATCAGACCCAACGTTTGGTCGGTTTCGTCACTCGTCTACCAAACAATGATCACAAATAATCACCGAATAAACCATTTCTGAAAAAATAGTAATTCTCTCTGAAATACAAATCGAAAGGAATGACTCATAAATTGTTTTATCGATTCAACAATAAATGACTCATAAAATAATCTGAAGCACTGATCAACAGATACACAGAATATTGGCTGGAAATCGACGGAAGATTGCTTTGGAATCGACCATGCTTATTCTATTTATACAATCAAATTAATAATCAAATATCTCACAAATCCATAGATTTTATGATCGATTTTTAAGAGTCCAAACAAATCGTAATATAATTCCTAATTCTTAGTCAGCACTGAATGAATCATTAGAGCGAAGAACTTATTCCGCTTTTTAACGAATAATTATATAAATATTAATATAAAGACTACAAAAAGGCTTCAATAAATAAAATATCAAAAAACATATTCTGGACAACAATTGGTGTCCTTTCAGTGCGTTTACTATTGAATTGTGATTTGAGTGTAAATAACAAAAAAGAAGAAACAGAAGATTTGGCCAAAAATTGAGCTGATCTTAAGAAATTGCATTTCTATTTGCGTTCAAATATTCAATTATAAGATTATTATTATATGTATTATAAGTTGTGACACAATATTATAAACAAATGTAAACTATTAAAGAATTTTAGTCAACTTCTAATATAAGCTAAACTACAGTCAAATCTACTTTTGAACACATATTCGGTGAACAATTAAAAAAAACTAAATTATCTTTTCTTTTGGAGACATTTTAGGGAAAATGAGGCGCTCTTTGCACTGCCTTCGCTTTTTCGCATAGAATTGCTTTAAATTCTTGGATACAATCTTTGCTTTAAATGTGTTTTCTCTGAGACTCCAAATCTTGAAATGCGTTTCCAATTCATATAATTCACACAATTTTCGCATCAATTGATAATATAATGAATATATTTGAGAGAATCGTATTCAAGTATTGAATTAATGGGTTTTGTCTTTCTATTAATACGATAGCCTTAAAGTAAATTTCTACTCGATTTGTGTTTTATATACCAATTCTTAAGAAGTCTTCATTTCAGTGGAAAACATAAAACTCTTATTTTTAAAACAAACTGTTGTTTTCTTTTTGATGTTTTTCTAGATTTTTTGAATTTTTTCTATTGATATGATTTTCTTAAGAATAGACTAAAATATGCATGGTGAAGGCAAGTTCAATTAAAAAGTTGTAGTTCTAAAAGAGTAAGGTAAAGTTCACAATAATATAGTGTATTATATACTATAATGAACTACACCTTACTCTTTTAGAACTATAACTTTTTAATTGAGCTTGCCTTCACCAGACATAGACTAAAGCTTTTTAAAAAATCTTTTATGCATTTATTAGACAACAAAAAAAATTTGTAAAATAGACTTACAATAGATATTAGTCTTGAATACAATCTTTCAAAAGCAAAGGCCATTAAATGTGCAAAAAATTGTAAATAAATTTAAAAAAAATTAAAATTATTATTCGTCTAAAATTAATTGATTTAATATTGTATTTATTGGTAAGGCATGAGACGATTCGGACCAATAAATCTAAAATATAATATAATTTGTAATTTAAAGACAATTTTGGAATTAAATTTTCAAAAGTGCTCTCAAGAAGTAGAGTCTAATCTGTAATAATGTTATCGCAAAGATTTTTCTTTCAATACAATATTCATTATTATTATTATTGTTTTTGATGTCCTCTTCTTTACATCGAAGTCTATTTGAATTTTTATTTCAAAATTTTCTTTGCTATCAATTTTATATTCAAAGAGGTTTTAAGGAATCAGAATTTAAATCAGAAGTTATGGTGCGTTATATGGAAATCAATGATTGAAAAAATAGCTAAAAGTTTCAATCTATAGATATTTTGCAATTTCCTTAAAACTTTCAAAAACATATTTTACTGAAATGTTATCAAATTGTAAGTTATATTTAAGTTTTGCATAAATATAAAAGTTTTTCTATTATTTCTTGTCTTTCTATTGAATAAAGTTTTTTTTCATTCGAAACAATTGTCAGAATTTATTACTAAATGTTTGACCAAAACTTTCGATAAAATAATTTTTCAAAAAACGTATGAATTATTTGACATAAAATTATTATATTTAGAAAACCAATAGTTTTTTTGATCGTAAAAAGTATTTAAGAATTGTCAGTAAATTTAATAATTTGATAAAACGACAAAATCTGTGTATTATTCAGAATAAAATTTGCAAAAGAAATGAGTTTTAAAAGAATTTTATTGTATTTCATAAGTCGAGCGAATTTTATTCTTAAGATAAGAAATAAGAAATATATATATAAGGGATGCTCACAGAGAACAGCATTTTCTTTCAATTCTTTCGTAAGCCATTTAATTCTCTGTAGAATCAAGCAAGCTGATAACCTGGAAATGTGTGCTTCAACAATATTAACCGAATTGAAACCATAATAGTAAATTCTATTAAGTTACTCCCTTGAGTTCATCCCTGTTCATTCAAAAGTTGTGATTAAAGAAAATTTAATTCAAAATGAAATCTATTGAATTAATCCAACATTTATTTAAAATGCAGTCAAAACTAAACAAAATATAAATTATTTAATATATTCTGAGTTAAAATATAGAGATATTCACGACATAAATATAAAAAATGGTATAAAATATAACTCAAGTGAAAAATGAGTAGAGTTTGGAAAAGCGTCCAAATTGTGTCCAATTCAGAAGTTGTGTTCATATTTCCTGGAGTACACCCGAAATAAAAATAAATGTCATCCATTAAATCCAAGTTTTAGGGCGAAAACTCTTAACGCGTTAACAAAATTCAATTTAATTCAATAATAAAATAATAGACAAAAATAGTGTTTTCCTTCCATTCCTTTTGTGCTCAAAATAAATGATGAAAAGAATGAAAAAATCTGAGAACAGTTATTATCTCAAAAGAAATATTAATTCACTTAATTTTCATTCAATTTATTTATCAAAACTTTTGTTTCAAATTAAGAAATGATTGATTTGTCTTATAAACTATCTTTGAGCTTGATCGTTTCGTTTAATTCTTTATTTACTTCAAATATTAGCTCATTTAATGTATTTTTGCCTTAAAGTAAACTAATACTAAAATATTAACAATAATGCACTCAATTCTGAGCTCTTTTGAGGTTTTTGCTTGAATTGAGCCCAAAGTGACTTTCTTTGAGCGCCTAATCAACGGCTCTATTAGTCAACTAAAATATGTTTTGTTATAAAACCAAATATATATGTAATTCATTTGTTTGACAACAAAATAAAGAATTATTTAAAACAAAAGCCAAACACAACTTTGACATTTCAGTAGAAATAATTCAGTGAACATTATTTTTGATAATTATGTGTTTAGGTGTGCCTCCAATACTAACCCAATAAACAATTGTTTTAGTTATTCTGCGCTAATTTGTACTTTAATTATACCTTAAATACCTTCAGATATTTTTTACTCAAAAATTGAAACAAATTTTAAAAATTAATAATTTTTGAATTGACATCGATATTATACAATAAAGTAGAGCTCAACCATAAGAACGGGTGAATCGCAAGTAATAAATGTTATGTAAATGTTAATAACCTTTCCTTCCAAATGATTTAATAAATAAATTTGAATAATATTTAACTCAAAGTTAATATTTTTGTTCGATTTTTAACACTCTTTTGTAGTAAAGAAATCGTGAGAACAGAACTCAAAAGTCATGCCTTTCCTAAAATCAATAATTATAACCAAAAGACTTGAGTTTTGATTCAAATAATGTGAGGAACTGAAGGATATCTTCTTTCATTCATTTTATGAATAATTCAGTGCATTATTCCTAATGTATTCGGAGACAAAAAATAAGACTTTTTTACAAATAAAAAATTAAAGCGAATCAAAAATCAATGACTCGAAGAAATATTTGATGAAAGTCTCACATTTTATATTCATTTCTTCTTCTTATCAATTGATTTGAGTTTTTGTATTTGTAAAGAATTCTATTCTTGTCATTAAATTTTAATCCAGGAATAAATGTCTATAAATAGATAATGGGATTAATTGTCAAATCTCTTAAGAATCTTAAGATTCAAAGACAAAATTTAAGACTTAATTCTAATTTTGATTGCATTCAATAAAATTGAATAAATTATTTAAAAATTTAAAAGTAATCGAAGCAAAAAATTTGATTAAATTATTTTAAATAAATTATAATATTAACAAAATGATGGAAAAAGTGAGATATAATTAGTATTTTATTTACATTAAATAAGGAAACACATGATTTTTAGCTCATTTTAAAGTCGACTGCAATTTAATTTATTTATATTAAGAATTTTGGCTAAAAATGAACTTTAATTAAATTAAAATAAATATAATTTTTAAGAATAAATAGCAAAAAATGGCTATAAATGAGTCGACATCTGATTGTATTTTGAATATCAAAACAAATGAATTGAAATAAAATTCAATAAAATATGACACAAAAGTGAATTTAAGTAAATGATTGTAAGGGTATGTAAAGGTATGTCATTCTGTTTTAAGGCATAAGTAGACCTTTGATGAAAGCCCAGAAGTGAGAGAGAGCCTGTTGTTGAACCTGTGCCTGTGAAGACGACTGTCCGTCTACTTCTAAAAGATCTCGAGGTAGTTTAGACTTTAATGAAATCTGAAGTTTTTGCCAAAATGTCTCTTTATTTTTGAATTGTTTATTGAATTGAATGAAGTGATGCGAAGCCGCGTAAAAGTGCGCCAAAAGTCGCTATTATTTTAATATTAAACAAATTTTATTAGTTTTCTATTAAATCAGAATTTGAATCTTCAAAAGGAATACCATTTCTAAGAGTAAGTCTTGAGTGAGAAACGAATCCCTGGAAACAGAATATTCCATTCGCATTGGTTTTCCGTATTCATTGGGTTTGAATTCTGGGGGCGGCATAACCCAATACACCTGAAATGTGGCCGAAAGGCCGTCATTGAATTCATAAAATGGAGAACAAATGAGACCAACACATGGCGTATACGAAGAATCGCTCTCTCCTTTCATTGCAATTTGATATTCCATTTGACTGTCTATGTCTTTGATGGTTGGCTGTGGAACGGCTTTTGGGTGACTGTCCGACCAGTTTATAAATGAGTAAAACGTAGGAAAAGATTGAATAAATAACGACTTACCTGTGATACCAACCGATTAAACTCAAATGTCTTCTTTCAAGCGCTTGTTTTATCTCTTCTTCTACGAGAGCAGCGTTGTCTTTATCGGTGAGTTTACTTCTGCAGGGGAACGCCTGCAGAACTGCAAGGTTATGAGTTTGAACATCCCAACTGCCAGCTAAATAGCCGACCACTTCTTTAGATGTGAGGTGACAGTGAAAATCAATCAAAAGCAAAGCGTTGGTGGAAATGGTAATTGTGAAGGGCTGGATCCGGTCCAGAGCACCGAAAGGCGTGCACTTAACCATCACTTTTAATGGCCTGTCCTGCGATCGATTGCCTAACATTTTGTGTTCGACGACATTCACGTCTTTTAGAGTTTTGTTTCCATATTTTTCATTATCCGCTTCGGGTCTCACTTCTGTCGAAGTGATGCCAGTCTTGGGATCGATTGACATCAATCCGAAGTCGTCTTTAGTTGCGGTCATTTTCTTCTGTTTGCGATACCACCGAAGTTTATAGGAATCGAGTCGTTTTCCACAATATCTAATGGTAGACCAGGCGCTGCCCAACTTGGCGTCACCCTTTACCATTTTACGACAGTGACTAACCCATGAGGAGGGACTCATAAATATCTGTTTGGTTTCTTGCAATCTGATGGTTCCATTGGGTAATAAGTCGGCCATAAATTTTGCGCCCTTTTGTTATACATTCAAAACAATTCATTTATTCATTAAATGTCTTCAGTTTTTAAATAATACCATATATTCGATGGAAAGACTATTTTCTTTCGGTTCCAATATTTTATCGGTGATCAAAGTTTTCAAACTACAGGGCATACCATTCAATGGTTTACGGCCGACGTGTGCCACAGATGACGACTGGTTATCGCTGTCAGAAATAAGTTGATTATCTCCATTGTTGGACAGCTCTTCTTCATCTTCTTCTCCATTTGTGTCATTTTCTTCATTTTCCGACTTTTGTTCTGAAAATTAAAGAAAAATAAATTAATTTAAACTTTAAGTCAAAGATTGAAAAATTATTTTTACCCATAATTTGAAGTATTTTTTAAGATCCAAACAATTGAATGCTTTGTTATTAATAGGAATCGCTTTTTTGTCTAACTTTTGGTTCAATCCTTTTGTTTATTTCAAAGAAATTTATTTTCAAATCAATTATGTTTTCCAATAAAAGCCAAGAAAATAAACTCACATAAAATACGTTAGAAATATGCGATTTAATTATGATTAATATTCTAATAAATTCAAATAAAACTGACAAGATTATATTGAAATGTCGAAAAAATAAGTTGTTTTTAATTGTAGTTTAATTATATTTGAAAATTAATGTCAAACAAAGTATTTATTTTTGAATTTATTTTCAATGTATTATTTGTCGTAATTTACTCCTAAAACCGGTTAAAGCTTTAATTTTTTGATAAAATTTTATTTGAATTAAAATCAATTTAATTTGAGATCAAAATGGATTTAACTCTCGATTACTCAACACTTGTCTCAGATCTGGAACGACAAGAATTGCAATCTATTGGAGGAATGGCTTCTCCACAGATTTACGGACAACTTTTGGCCATTTATTTACTTTGCAATGATTTGTAAACAAAATGAATTTAAATGCCTTTAAAATGAAATTTGATTATCTTTTAGACCAAACGCCAAACTTTTGTGGAAACGAATACCAAATAATATAAAGACTGAAAATCAAGAGTTGAAACATATTTGGGAAATTGGAGTCAAGTTATGGAATCGCGATCTGCCGGCAATCTATCCATTGCTGGCCAGTTATGAGTGGCCAAACCATCTCAAGAATGTCATAAAATGCATTGGAGGTCTGTTCCCTTTAAATCAGTGAATTGTATTTTTTAAAAAGTATCACAAATGACACAAATATAGACACAACTCGGAAACGAGCCCTTAATCTAATATCAAAGGGCTTCACATCTATTAGTTTGGATGAAGTGATTAAATATATCGGTTTAGACGAACAGCAGTCCATTCAAACCATACAATCTCTCGGCTGGACATTAGACACAATAACCCGTTTTGTCTCTCCTTTAAAAGCGAGCGCTAGTGTTGAAGAGCTCTCTTCAAGTGAGGAACAGTTGGGAAAACTTACAGAATATGTGGCTTTTCTCGAAAATTAATACAATTTTTAAAACAATAATTTCATAAAATCTTTAATTCATTTTATATTCGAATAAATTTAACCAAAAAACTAATTTAATTCTGTTTTCTAAATCTAACGAAAAATTTAAGAATATTTGGCAATAAATTTGTTACACTTTCCTAACGATAGGTTTACTGCTGTCTGTGCCAAAACTTCTGCCGTTAGTTTCAAAAACTTTAGATTTTTCTCATTTAAATGTTTGGTGTCGTCGCAGGAAATGTGATAACAGTCTCTCATATATCCTCTAAACGGACCTAAAATAAAATCATTTAGTTGTTTGATATCATATAACAGTGAATGTCTGACCCGTATCTGTCACCAGAACTGCTTTAAGTGTTTGATTGTAATGACTATTATTGTGATACCAGAACATTATGTGATCACTCCTCAGAAGATTTGCGTGATTTGTGAGGGTTTTTATATCAGGAATATTTGAATCCAAGGTATTTACTGTCATTTGACTCAATTTATAGGGCATTCTTTTTGACATTGAATTCCACGAATTTCTTATTTGGTTTCTGAGGGAATCGTCGATATTCTCTCTGGAAATCAATCCTAAGAAGTCACCGACGAATCCATTATCTCTGATTTGTTTACTCCACTGAGGAATTGCCTAAAAAATAATAATCAGATAAACTCTAATACTTGAAGCAAAGTTTTGGTCTAACTTTGTGGACGTCATAAGGAATATCTTGAGAACCAAGTGTTTGATTGAAATTCAGAATTGTGTCTAAAATGATGGCGCCTTCAAAATTAGAATTCTTCCCAATTAAATGGTTGGGTATTAAATGGTTGTTCACAAAGTATTTGCTTCCAAGTGCTCCCTATTTCAATAATATTCATTTTATAATTGATTGAACATGGATAATTTAGTTTTATTATAGTTATGCTTAATTCTTGAATTCCATTAATGCAAAAAATTTGAGGGAGGAGTTAACTGACAACTGAATAGGATTACTATTTTACGGAAAATCAAGAATCTTTTTCATTTTGACACGAAATTATTCTTTGTTTAAAGCTAATT
>JAQFZI010001008.1:0-11722 GCA_034695605.1 Eupelops occultus
CTCTCTGATTATATTTTTAAAAATAAATAGGATTCATATCATAGCCTGTGCTTCGATGTGAAAACAAATATAGAAAGTTTGAGTTTATATAATACTTATTATAATTTATTAAATTTAGAGATTCTTTTGTTGAAATAATCATTTGCAAGAGTATTGAGATTCTGAATGTATATCAATGTTCAAGGTAATTAATTCATCATGGCAACATTTAATTAATCATAACTATGCAATGAACGTTATCCATGCAATTCGCAAGTTTAGAATTTCAATAGAAATATTAAGAATAATTAATAGGCTGATGAATAATGTAAGAGCAAGGCAAATTGTCGTACTGAATAATGTGTGTTGGATAGGATTGATCGCAAAAATATGGAAATTTTTGTTTCCAAACTTCAATCAAAATTTCAAATAATGTTTTTTGCTCTCAAAATATATTTTATATTATTTGAGCCAAAAATCGATTCACTTTTCATGAATTATAAATATATTTTGTTATCAATTATTTTCATGTCTTATATATTGATATTATATGACATTATATTTTGTCGGCCGATATCACAAACACTCGAATAACAAAAATGTTTTGTATTTTACATAACAAATGTCTGCTATAAAGACGTTTATATATTTGGCCACAAAATAAAAATTGATATCAAATTCATAGAAATTTCTTAAGAAAAATATTATATTCTCCAGGGATGCTCAAGGGGGCACCAAATGGTGCTGGCAGGCATACCAATGCTGGCAAACTTCCCAGAAGTACAGTTAGCATAATGTCTATCCCATTTAGTTCACTGAATGTTTAGCAAAATTTCAACTTTTTAAAATAAGCAAGATTAAAGCAATATATTTATAAGGATTTCTATAACACCACTGGGCATATTGAATACCCCTATTGACATCATTGAAATTTTTACTAGCGCTTGGAGACAGTGGATAGATAGATGAGTTTTGTTAAATAGAATAACCATAAATATTTTTGATATACCTGTGGCCATGTTTTACATCTCTTTTGGCCACAAATAAAACCAAAGATTCGGTCGAATGAATGGAAGAGTCAATGGTTTTCATCTTTTATTCTCTTTAATATGAGATGATAATACGTGGCTCATTTTTCTCAATTCCAGTTGCTTATGGCTGAGCCCTAATATCCAGTACTGTCTGTAAATAACCAAAGAAATAATATTACTCTCCGTATATAACACTTAATATTATATAAACTTCTTTATCCCATTTGTGTCGTCTTTTTACAGACAAACAGTGTTTTTAATCAAAATTATAATAATATTTATTTTTATGGTTATATAACTCATTCTAAGAGCGGTGTATTTACTTTGCTCTTGGTAATAAATTTCATTCATCGGCCAATTTTTATTTTTATACCCATTTTGAGAAACATTTCTTTGAATGCATTGATAAAAATACTACACAATTATAGCTTTCATTTTATTATCATTTTTATGGTCACATCAGAAGAGAATAAAACTAATATCAAAATCAAATCATTTCATTACTCCATGTTATGTATGAAAACTGTGTTTTAGAGTCAATATTTCTCAGATATAGCTATAAAAAGTTGCATGAGCTTTTTGAAAATATATAATCAGGATTCACTGAATAAATAACAAGTTCGAAGAATTTAACCGGTTAAAATTAATGTCAAAATCAAATCATTTATCTTCAAAACCAAAGTTTTAACCAAAACTTGAAAATAAAAAACATAAAATTTTTCAAATGTCTTAAATAATTTTGTTTTTAACCGAATCTGGTCAAAAGCTGAACACAATGCTGTAAAACACCTTGGCAACCAAAAAAGAAAAATAGTTCTGATGGTAATCTTTACCCATTGGGGAAATATTTCTGATTTCATTTACGATATGTAACAATAAATTTTGGGAAAGACTTTACAATTTATAGAAAATGGTATTAAAATAAAAATATAGAGATATGAGAATTTTCCAGGAAATTGGGTTTTCTTCTACAACCGTGTGATATAAAAGGTTCTGAGCCATTGATTCATAGATTTTTATATATGTCTTATACGTATATTTCTGTTGGAATCACATAAAAATAGTCACTCAAATAGGTTGAGCGCAAAAAGAAAAGGACTGCTCACAACTCAAGGCTCAACTCAATGGCTTTAAATTTGAGGCCTAAAAACACTATACGGTTATCACATTTTATGCCAAACTTCAATCATTGCGTTTATTTTTTGGCACTTAATCCCTCACAATTGACACACACAGACATACACATCCCCAGTAGTCTCCCTGTGCTCCCACTCCCTAAGCTATAAGTCTTGTATTGCACTTTAATATACATTTTGCTCCTTATTTTCGATACTTATTTTCACCCAAAATATAAACTGAATTCAAACCAAAAAATTGAGAAAAAAGTCAATTGAAGTGCAAATAGAGTTGAAAATAATGTTATGAAAACCGTATTTTCACTCAATTGATTAGAGGGTAGGGCTCACAAATATTCCTTATTGTGATGTGTTTATGTGTAAACTATCCAAATGTGTTGGCCATTAAAGGGAATGGCTATAAAACGATCCACTCTTTACTCAAACATCTATTTAAAATCTACTGATATTTGACTTTTATATGAGTTTCGCGAATGATCTCAGATTTTATTTTTATTTTTATTGCATTCAATGTATTCAGAGTTTTCTCTCAGATGTAAGGGTCAGAGGAGTTACCAACAAGATTTTGCGGCCAGGCCTTTGAATTTTCTGCCCAGGGCTTATAATATATGTCATTGAAAAATGGCTATTGTAAAAAGAGTCTAGTTTATTTTAAAATAAATTGACTCAACAAATAAATTGAAAAACAATTTTTTTTGGATAAAAAATTATAGCTTTCAAAATAAATTTATTATAACTAGAACATTATTCTTAGTCCGAATTTGTAAGCCAATTGATCAAGCACGAAAATAAGAGCAATAACAAAATGATATTGCTGACTCAAGCATATTGAACCAAAAATAAACAATTGGAGAACCAATTCATCTAATTATCCGATGAATAGGAATTGTGTTTCACATAAATCAACATTTTTTCTGTCGTCTTATGTTTTGTTTCGTTTCGTTCAATAGATTTCTAATAAATTAACTTTCATTTCGTGAGGACTCGATTCGACTCTTGTTTACAATTCTTTATTCAGGTTTCGATCGCAAAAAATAGTGACCACCTCTTAGTTTTACTAAATTAGGGCACTTCTATTGTGGGCCAACCGCAGACACACTATAAGTCACACAACCATTGATAAAGTATTGTATTCAGAATAACTTATTTTGTTATCAAATCAAACAAATGAATGGAAATATTTGACGAATAAAACAAATAGTATTTTAATATTAAATGGATATTCAAATGATATTAATGTATATTTGATTATTGTTTGACTTCTATGTGATTAAAATGACAAAGATTATCATTATTCCAATTTAGTAATTTTGTTTGATCAAGGCAATTACTAAATTGTAGAACAAGAATGCATCTAGAAAGATAAATATTAGAAAGTCTTAGTGTTAAGATAAAATTATTAACGTCCAACGTATTAGAAAGTGGACAGAGCTTAAAGTATGGGCCCTTTTTGAAGATTTTAAATTAGGAGGCAATGGAAGAAAAAATTTGACAATACCACCTTGATAAAAAAATGAACGCAAATATTAATAAACAATATATTGTGGATAAATGTTAAACATTATTAAATCTTTTAAAATATTTTATTGAAATTTATTTAATAAACTCTTTAAAAGTTATATAATATTTCACAACACGTTTGGATGAGATTTTAGAAGTAATTCATTTTATACGACAATCAATAATTCAGGCGATTATTACATAAGAGTTGACGTGAAAGTAGAGTATTATAAGTAATACCATTCAGAGAAGAGCATCCATGAGCTCAGGCTAATTATTAGTGCTAAAAAATTCCTGACCCGTGAATATATTCTTCAAAATATAAATTTCCTGCATTAAAGTAATTCTGTGTTTTTTATTCGAAATCTGTAATGCATTCAATTTTTTGCATCGAGGAAATAGAGTTTTTCACTCAAAATCCATTAAAAAAATATTTTGGTTCGTTGTTTCAAATTGAAAAATCCAAATAAACCATTGTTTATATGAAAAGTCTATGAGACGGAGGAACAGCGCATTATTTTAAGTCAATGTTTTGATAAAAAAAATTTATAAATGAAGTTATGGTATATTAAACACACATATAATCGTTTCAAATGTATATTTCGTTTTATACTACTTTTCCATAACAATCAATAAACAACACAAACAACTATTTCTTTGCCTCTATTTTACTCTTAGAGTAGATCTAAATCTGCTTTAATGGTCATAACCTTACAATAAAACTCATTATTTTCTTCACAATAAATAATCCTTTTTATCTTCCGGTTATTCTCTCTCTCTCTCTCTCTCTCTCTCTCTCTCTCTCTCTCTCTCTCTCTCTCTCCCTCCCTCTCATAGTTCAGTGGTGCAAAATATCTTTGACATCAGGGGGTAGCGCAGGAAAAGGGAATAGAGTATGAAATACTTAAGAGTTCAGTCATAATGATGTCCAGAATTTAATGACTACCATTTAAGAGTGTGGCATAGTTTTTCCAAAATTGAACTAGGTAATTACCACTTACCAGATTGAAGTTAGGAACTATTCACTGGCCATTACTTCTTGTGCATCACTGGCACCACTCATTTTCATCCAGACCTCAATCCATTGGAGTCAGGAACAGACAACCCATTTATATAACGAATAGTTTTACTTAACATTAATATATTCTTTACAACAGAAAGAGCACAGAATAACTGAAAAATTTCTTATTCTGTGTATTCTTCAGATCAATATTCAGTAAAATTTTTGAATCAATTACTCAAATCTGACAGAAATTAATGGCTTTTAATAAAACATATCTATTATTGGAAAAGAAAAATAAAAATAATATATATTTTTCACTCAAGAAATTGGTTTTCCATTCAATATATTATAATAAATGTCTTAAAACTTATATTTCACAATAGACTTGTTGTGTATTGAAATGGATTTCTTATTTATTCTGTTCTCTATTTACAGCTATATATCTGGACATGTCGTGCAGACCCTACCCGCACTTTATGAGCTGACCTTACATAACAATCCCTGGAACTGTGACTGTAAGCTAAGAGATTTACGCGATTGGATGCTTCAGCACAACATACCACTCAACTATTCTCCTAACTGTACAACACCTGCCCGGCTGTCCGGCCAGGAATGGCATAGACTGCATTTGGATGATTATGCCTGTATTCCCACCATTGTATCAATTGATGAACATATTGTCGTCTATGAAGGTAAGTGTCTGTCAGCCGGTTCTTAAGCTCCTTTTCCTCAGACAAAAACATTAGAATAAATGCCTTACTTTTTGTTTTTGTGCTGTTCATTGGGAACGCATTTTGTCTTTTAATGGCTTTTTTCTGTTGATTTTTGGGTTTTTATTCAATATAACCATTAAATGGGAGGGAATTCCTGTTTGTCAACAGGGAATGGCTATAATGTGAAGTAAAGGAAAATATATGCATTGGACTCAATTCTGTTATGTCTGTGCTGTCTCTGAAATGTCTCTATTGATTTGAAAATATATGTTATTCTATTGATTTTGTTATCAAAATCTTTACTATTATTTGGAATCAATTTTTTTATTTGTATTTAAAGAGCGATAGAGAATAGAAAATGACTTTTCTTTCCAATCGATTAGTCTTTGCTTTTGTTCTGATTATTCATGTTTCTCAGGGATGAGCACAACCACTCATAAAATAGGTAGGCTCCTACCATAGAAGCCATTAGGCTTTAATATAAAAAGAGATAGTTCAAATTAAATTTCAAAAAAAATTCGGATTCTCTCTTGATTATTTTAGTAAAATTGAATCCATTTTTGAAAAAAAATCTTTGAAATTCAATAAGTAGCTAGGTAAAAAGATAAAACATATCATCAAAAACTTGAGTGTTTGAGAAAAGGACCCTACATTTGTCTACATCTACATTCCTAACATTTGTTGGAGAAAAGCTTTCTGTGAAATAAATTTTCCAAATGTAAGCAAACCATTAAAAATGGATATAAAATCTGAAAATGTTTTTATCGATTATTCAAAATTTGAATTTCAATTCTTTTGTGTATTTTCTAAACGGAAATAAATATTTGATTTGTGAAGAAAAATGAGATTCAAACCAAAGATTAAGAAGATTCTTGAAAATGAAGGTTTATATAAGTTTACATACCTTTCAAATGAAATCAAATTCCAAGAAAAAAATGGCTGAATTAAGAACCAAGAATAAATATTCTGTTATTTATGTTAACTAATCCTAATTCTAAATCGGGTAAAATTCAGCTTAAATTTGGTTAAAACTTTGGACTTTCAGAATTCTTTAGGGAGTTTTATTAGAAACAAGGTTGATTTTAAAACTTTTAACCAAAAAAAAGGAATAAAAGCAAATACAAGACATAACTTAAGATTATGTCTAATCTTTTATTATTAAAATTTTATTGTAAAAACATATAAAAATAATTTACATAATATCTAACTATTATGTTATGCAATAAAAATATTGAATTAAAGTCAACTTAATACATACAGGTTCAATTTTGAAATATTTTATTCTTTTCCTTTCGTCACGAAATCTAAAACTTTAATGGATTTCTTTAAGATAGACATGAATTTCATAAATCTATTAAAAAGTTTCAGTAAAGCTCTAAATAATTGAGGTTTCTGTGAAAAACATAATAAGCATGGTTATCTTACAGTTGACAAATTTTGAATAAAATTTTTATTCACTGCTTCTCTTTAGTGTATAAAAACATTTTTGTCTGAAGTGCTTTTCATATATATATAAATGTATTCAATCTTCTTCTATACATATCTCGTATATATATTTATATATATATTGCAATATATTAAGCGATTAATGCATTATTTCATTCCTTATTCGCATGGCTTAACATTGATGGCACAGAATTTATCATTCGTTATAACGAGTAGAGCATTGGCAAGTGTATGCCAGTTCACTCGCATATAGTGCAAGGGCCAGGGAGAAAAATTAAAGGCAATTCATCATTTGTATTAAAATATATTAAAAAGTATATTATATGAGTTAAGAGTAAAAATATCCATTGCTTTCATGAAAAGGAGAAGAATATTAAAAAACTTGTCTGACATGTAAAGAGTGAGTGTTCACGAGTTTGGATTCAATCTATTTTTTCTATTCTGACTGAAGGGAGAGAAGTGTTAAACACCAGTGCTATTATAGACGTGAAAAATATGTTTCTGCATCCGAAGTGAAATGATAGCAAAGTTGCCTCAAATTCAAAATAATCCATGAATTTTAACAATTCATCAATTTTTCTCATCTAATGGATTGAAAGGCAGAATCTTGTTATACCAATTAATAATCAAGTTGAGTTCTTTTTGAAGGATTTATCGGTAAGCATGCATGATTAATTTGAATAAGTTGAAGATTGAAGTGAAAAATTAACTTTCTCTTCTAATCAGACATGTTTCAGATGAGCGAATGTTAAAATTAAATGATGAATAAAAGGTCATAGGCTTTATTTCAACCATGCCAAGATAAATATTGAGATGATCAAGCTAAATTTTATGTTTTGGCAAATATCTGGAATATTTTTTAGTTATTTTGAAAACATTTTAAGCTTTCACTACAAAATTTAACGAATATTTTTTAGACCTTATTCTGTGCGCTCAGCATTAACTTTATCATACAAATTAATAGCAAGATTAAACTCAAATAATCAATTCTGAAGTAGAATTAAGTTTACTTATCCTTCAATAAGATGTCAGCAAATTTTTTAGAGAAGAAAATTTAAAATTATTTGTTTTATTAAATATTTTTCTCATCTCTTCAAATGTGATGTTTTTCTTGACTGCAGAGGAAAATCCTATATCTTTTGGCACAACTCTTCTCTTATAAGAGTTTTTTATTACGTTTTTTTCGCTTCAGTAATAACAAAATTTATAGACTCGAGACATAAAGTGTCAGTTTTTCCTAATTTATTAAAAAAAATCAATGAGTAATAAGACGAAGAGTAAAGACATGTTGTGCTGAAGAAAGATTTGCTTTGAGCTAATCTGAAGGCATTTTATTACAAGATTCAAACAAATTTAATTCAATATTAGCCCCAACTTATTACAAGTGATGTTTAAAAATAGTTTTTAATAAACCTGGTATCACTTCACTGGTTTATATTTTAATCATGTCACACTTTTGATAAAGTGGACTTCATCAAGTTTAATTAAATGTCTTTGAAAAACTTAGATCTTGGTACTTCATCAAAATCATTTCGTTTTAAAACTCTCCTATTTAATACCTAGGGTACCTTGCGCATGCCACTTTAAAAATAAGAATAACAAACAAAAAATTTACTCTCATTTTGAATCAGAAAATAATAAGATTTTTATTTTTCAATTATATTTTTTGTGCATAAAAAACAATTTAAGCCAAATATAGACTCAATTAATCTGTAACTCAACTCAGATATTATTCTGTGTGTCATTTGCAGTGAAAAAAAGCAAAAATGTTTTTATTAACTATAGATATAAAGCGCCAGAAATATAAAGAGTAAGAGAACTCAAGTGAAAAACATTGGGCACAGAATAAGAAGAGAGAAGTTATAATGAGTTTGAGAAACAACTTGTTATTAATGATGATCTGTTTGATGAGTTGGAAATCGAGGGGAAAAACAGTCAGAGCGTAAGATAGATCTTATTCATTAATTTTAAGACTGAACACATTTCTCGAAAGGAGAGGCCTTTCATAAGGCTATGCCTTTTATTGAGTTAATTTTAATGCAAATGACTGACAACTGATCCAAATATTATATGTTTGCCAAGAAATACATTCAAAGCTAATTATTAAGTAACAAATTGACAGTTCTAGGTTCAAATTGAGCAAAAATTATTAATCTAATTGCTCCAAACTATTTTAAATGAATATTCACATGAATGATGTGAATGAATGTCCCTTTATTTTATTTCCTTTGAGTTTTTAACAAAAAAATAATCTATGAATTGAGCAAGATCAATATTAAATATATTAGGAATAATGTCAAAAAAGGAAAATAAATCAATAATTTGTTGATATTTATTGGATTAGACGGTAGCTCTTGAAATGCAGAATTATAAGCGAAGTTAAACCAATCGATTGCTATGACTTCCCTTCCCTTCAGAAAGAAAAACATAAGAATTAATATAAAAACAGAAACTGAAGCGCTTACAGAACGAGTGGCAATACATCTATGCTATGCTATGCACTCGATATCACGCTATAAGACAATACAAGTTTCAAAATCCAATTTAAATGAAATATATTGAGCTAGAACAAAGAATAATCCCATGCAAATTGAATTCATTCATACGAATAGCTAAGAATTTCGTGCCACTATTGGCTCTACTTTTTGATATTGAATATTCAAAATTGAAGAAAGTATTTCACCCATCAATTCATGTATAGACATAATTGAATTTTAAGCATTCATTTGGAAATTTAATATTAAATATATTAAATATATGACTCATTTTATGTTATATTTCATTCCGTTTCTGTTCAACAAATGCTAAACAAATTTTTAAATAACTCTTATTAATAATCTCTCTCTCTCTCTCTCTCTCTCTCTCTCTCTCTCTCTCTCTCTCTCTCTCGTCTAGTCGGGGATAGAGAGGGGAAGGAAGGGATTAAGTAATTAAATGATTGTTTTAATGAAAACATTATTAATTTGTTTGCAAACCTATTATGCGAAAGGAAAATATGATTTCAACTAAAAATTCATTAACAAATATTTTTCAAAAACATGGTATTATATTTTTAAACCCACATAAATTTGTTCTAATAGTATGTGGGTATTGACAGCTTTCTTTTAGAAAACAAGCTGGCTTATTTTAATCTCACGGAACTGATCGATAATTGAATGTTAGAGGCGTTGAAAATAAGATTATTCTATAGTTTTAATTAAATTTAATTAAATGAAAGACCGAATTATATTCAATACTATTCACGAGCTTTCATTGAATGCCTTTATTAATGAATGAAGAGTTGTCCTCAGAATTCCATTATTCTAAACAAAAGAATAGAAATCTAATTGCATTGACTACAATCAGGGATGACCAAGGTATGAAATAGGTGCTACTCTTCATCTCCTTTCAAAGTTATCCGAGAAAACAAGTTTTATCGATCTTTATTAGATTTAATTTGAACAAGCTCAGTGAGCTTGGTGATTTAAATTAGTTTTTGTAATTTAATATAATTTAATAAATTACCACGTTCTTTATTGGATATATGAGAATCAGGTAGAACTTTAATGAGAATAACCAAGTTGAAAGTTATAGTTTGAAAATTGTCAAATAATTTTATAAATAACCCACCTAATAGTTATCATGGTGAACTATAAAAGTAAATTTTTGACCAAATAATTTGACCATTCTAATCTTTAGCAATTATTAATTTAACCATTTTTGGTGACCCCAATGGGAAAATTAATTTGAAATAAACGCTTAATTGATGTCTGGAATGAGTCAATAATTTGAAGCATTTTATTGAAAAAAAGAGTAAAAATATTCGGATCCAATTAAAAGCACAAATTGTATGATGAGTTTTATTTATTATATAACTTCATAGTTATCTATATCTCTATACAACTCAATGATGGCTTCAGTTATATAATACTAATGACGCGGAAATAAATTACACTATATTTTTGTCTGTCTATCAAAAGCGGAGAGAGAGAGAGAGAGAGAGAGAGAGAGAGAGAGAGAGAGAGAGAGAACGAATACAAGTATATGTGCTTTACTTTTGGGAGCTTTAGTTCTGCATCAAAGCACTGACTATTTGCGACTCGTCTACTGATCCGTATTTGTCTGTAATTATAATTATTATTTATTTGATTCTCAATCATTACTATAGTATTGCTCTTATTATCTCTATTAGCAGTGATGGACACTCATCTCAATATTGGGTGTAGAGGTCGAGGTGAAAGAAAAGCATGAAGGGAAAACTAAGATGACCTAGCTAAAACACCGAAAAATCCATTTAACTTTAAGGGATATCTGCACTGCAATTATCTGATAATAGATGCAATTTTGATGGTTTAGTCTCCTCTGTGCGCACCACCGCTCGATTAGAGTTATTAATAATAACTTATTATGATTATTACATTTCATGTATTTTCCAATTTTTATTTATTGAGTCGAAATAGTTTTGTTTGTTTTTAGTCCTCTATTGTGCTCTTTTAGCTGTGATTAATTACCAAGTTTCAAATTCAAAGCAATTTCACAAATTGACTATTTATCAGTTGAAAAATGAATTCAAAGGCAAAAATCGATACCAATTTATTTTCTTTTTATAGTCTGTGAAAAATAAATAAAATATTATCGGAGAAGAAAAAAATGAAATTTACTTTTCATAGAAAATTTGAAAATTTTTTTAACACGAAATTCAAAACATTTTCAAAATTATATCGAAGTTTGGATTTTGAAGTTAGTCTTCACTTCGTTTGAGAAAACAAAAGTATTTATCGATTTTTTTCTTCAAATGGAAAGACATTGAAAACTATCCATAAAATGTACTCATATTTAGTACCCAAAAAAATTATTAATAATTTTTAATTCCATTTTTGTTAAAAAATAAAAATGGAATCTATATAGATGGGCATGTCTGGACCCCCCCCACCC
>JAQFZI010001009.1:0-11722 GCA_034695605.1 Eupelops occultus
GTTTTGAGAGACCATACCTTTTGGCTCTACAGTAAAGACACGAACACAAGAAGACCAGAACTAATAGAATGATGAGTGCGGCCAAAATACTCCAAGTGGCCGCCCTATATATTCTCATCTCTAACTCGTAGGGCTCATATGTTGGCGGCCAAGTGGGAGGTATATGACCCACCATTGATGGAATGTAGTCATTCCAGAACTGACAGGCCTTCTGTTTGTAATCTCTCCACATAATACTAGTGCTGAACGGATTCATTTGAATAGAGAGCTGGTCATTTTGCCAGGTGCTTGTCTGCCAAATACCCGTATAATTTGTCGAATTTATTGATAAATACTGTAAGTTCTTGGCCTCCATTGGTTCCCATAGAATTGTATTGAAGAGGGCCTGAGGAGTAGGTCCACATGGGAAAGGTAGTGATCCAGGTCGACGACAGTTTTGAAACTTTGCAAAGTTAGCCCAGGTCTCCATTATTAATTGACTCATATTTCTGTCGGCATCAGACCACTGAGCCTTATCGTACTGTAGGGCTGACGGAAAAAATCTTGGATCCATAAAAGGTGCGCCCGATGCCAATAAGTACTCCGTGTCGTGGGGAACACCTATTAGTTTCACACATTATTAAATATATTAATGAGAATACTGAAGCCTTTACCGATCCAATCAGGAAGATTAAGTCCTTCAATGGTATAGTTAAGGACATACATATAAGTGCGAACGTCGTTCTTAAGTAATAGTTTAACCATTTTATCATTTGCTGACGTAAACCAGGCATCGCTCAGCATCTGTCAAATAATTATAAGCATTTGATTAATTGATTATTTGATTAAAATCTTTTGAAGAAATTACATCAATATATCCCTGTCTTATAAGAGTTAAGTTATTCGGATCACTCCATGGACTGTACATAAATTTGATTGCTCTGATCAAAGATTCTTGGTCCAGTGTCGAGTTATATATCTTTACAAATTCTGTAACTTTTTTGTGGAATACTTGTTCGTCAATCACCCAATTCTTTAGTTTGAGTTCTTCGTCAGCGACTGACAAATATATTGATTAGAATTTTTGACAAATAATATACTAATTAATTAACTTACAGACAAACTCAGACCATTCATCTCTGGTCACACCTGACATATAAGCGAATTCCGGATCAAATTCCACTCTTTTTTCTGAAAGAAGACTTTCTGGTGTATCGGGAACTGACTGATACTCTCTATTTCGTGTCCATCTGTCAACAACGGGAGCAAATGCGAGCCAACCCACGTCTGGCTATTCATAACAAATCATAAATAAATTGATTTTATGAGAAAAAAGATCAAAAGTACCTTCACTTCAGTTGTTGTGAAGTCAATAGCACTCCTACTCTTAAGACATTCAACTAAATTATATGTATGTCTTGTGCGACACCCAAATGAATATCCGGCCACAACACTTGTATTTCGCATAAATAATGGATCTTTAATGAAAGCCCAGTCGGCGACTGCGGCCCCACTCTGGGCTATCACTCGTTTTACATATCCTTAGATAAGAAAAATCTTAATTTATTTCAAAATATTAGTTTTAATAGACATACGTCTTGTAAGGGGCGATAAAGCCAAGAGTCCTGCACTGGCTGCCCCTGCGTCCGGCCCGAAGAGAGTTATACGTTCGGGATCGCCATTAAATGATCGAATGTTCTCTCGAACCCAATTTATTGCTTGAATTTGATCCAAAAGTCCGAAATTACCGGCAGATGCGTTGTCAGCCGTCGCCAAATATCCTAATATTAAATCCAACAGAAAATTAGTCAACAATTTGGGGGTCTTTTGATAAGATTTACCCAAAACTCCCAAACGATAGTTGAAAGTGACGACAACAACCTCTTGAGAGGCGGCTAACATATGTCCCGGGAATACACCACCACTTCCATGATCAAAGAAGCCACCATGAATGTAGATCATAACTGGGTAAAGGTCACGAACTCTGGATGAGGCCCATGGAGTGAATATATTCATATACAGACAATCCTCGTCTGTCAAAGGAATTCCTAAATCTTTCCCTACATATCGAATAGGTTGAGGACAAGATTTTCCATATCTATCAGCAAATATACTGCCCCACGGGGTGGGCACTTGTGGGGGCTGTCATACAAATTATGATTAAAGCAAAATCTTAATTAATACCAATTTTAGTCATACTTTGAATCTGAGGTTATACTCTCTAAGGGGTGCTCTCGCGTAAGGAATGCCCAGAAAAGTGGTAACATTCCTCCAAAAAGACCTGATTGTATGATATCCTGTGGGAGAACCGGAAACTTTGTATTGAGCAGGTAATGGACGGTCTCGTAATGGTTTTCCCGGTCCATCACAAAGATAGACTATTCTTCCGACGACATTCCCATATGAAGTACTGACTGTTACGAACTCTTCTAAGCCTTTAATTTAATAAATTGATTGACAACAACAACAACAAAAAAGTGTGCATGATAAACTATTAATACCCTGATGAACCGCTTCTTTACATCTTAAATCACCGGGATCTTCAATAAAGCGGCGGCGATTAGGGTCGGGAGTGACTCCAACTCGATATCCATCATCATAAGGCGCTCTTCGATCTGACTCAAGTGGACGGTTTCGGGGGTCATAGTTATGGTAATGACCCCATTGTTCGTAAAATATGCGATTAGGAGGAGGGGTATTCAACTGACACTCATTAATATTGAATTGAGTTATAATAACTATTATTAGTATTAATAATAATAAGAGTGAATCACAGCATAACATAACTGGTTATTAAAACTCAACAAAACTGGTAATGAATTTGATTAAAATCAAGTGAAAGTCAAATAATTTTTTTCAACAACTTTTGTGGCCTTATTTCAAACTTTTCCCTCTTCTTTAAATTCAAATCATCTCTATTTACAAAAAAGTTGAAAATAATTTCAATTCTAAACAATATTTGTTAACTAAGTTTTGTAATACGAACTAAAAATTGAGTCATTGAATGAAAATTTTAAAAATAAATAATAATCTCTTCATTTGATTTGCTGTTGAGTTAATGCAAATACAAATTGAACTCAATTTCCTCTTTTATTATTATACCTGTAATCCTAAGCCCTTATCTGTCAACTTATATAACGATTTTGATTGCAATAAAATATAATAAGTCCTCAAACGACAGGACAGGAATGTATTCCCTTTCTTTGCTTAACCATTCATTGGCAATGCATTTATCGCAAACTAGATTTCGCCCACTTATGGCAGACCTATCCTTTTTGAATGCTAGCAAACAGTTGGTTACCTTTGGTTGTCAAACATACCAACTGTGTTGCATACCTGTCCATATGGGGGCGCTCTAATACAATTTGGGTGTGTGTCCCATCGATTCAGTGCAGTAAATCAGTTTAGTTCTGGGATATCCGAATGTTTAGTTACTTTAGTGTACTTTACTGTAGTATACTCTGCTGTCCTCTTCCATTATGCATACATTATACTTAGAATAGGTTGTGCTCAAGCAGAACAGGATTGAGCACTAAACCAATCAAATATTTTCTTTTAAATAGTTATAATAACTTTTCATATAATATAAGAATTTAATTTTCAGATTATATGATCATTCATTCTACTGCCAACACTTTAATTAGCATGCTGAATCTTTGTTAATTTTAATAGATTGTTCAATTGAGATTGATCATCTTGCTAATTATAGCAACTGACTGATACCCATTTCAATTCTACGATAAAAAATAATAAAAACCAAAAATAATATCCAAAAGTTTGCACAAATTTTTAGTAAAATTAGCTTAAAATGAGTTATTTTCAACCAAATGAGAATATATTTCACTTAAACTAAGATTAATTGTTTAAAAAATATACTTCAAGAAAATACTTGAAGAAAACAACCAGAAGTTATAATTTGTTTTATATAAGTAAACATTTGACTCATTTTCACTAAATTCTTGTTTAGAAAAAATTTGGTCTATTTTTAGTTAATATACTATTTTTTGCATTATATTTAGAATTCATTAGAAATCAAAGAAATTTAAGTTTTTCAGCTAATTATAGCCTAAAACAAACCGAAAGCACAGAATAAAGCAATTATTTGGAGTAATTATCTGAAAAGTTTGTCATTCGATACGACATTATTAATAGATTTGCTATCAATTAATGACACGAAGAGATGCGCAGAGAATGTCTCAAAACCCGAATTACTCCAACTTTGGCCTAAAAATGATCACAACTTAATCACAGAAATACGAAAAACTAGACTTACTTACGATTTGTAATTTCATTTCAAATATCATTAAATTGAGTTTTATTAAAAACTGTTTGCAGTTATCGATCAAAAAGAATGCAATAAAATATTAACAAAAAACGATTCTTTCGTCGTTTCCGTCACATAAGAAATGATTGTTTTCAAGACTTATTTGAAATAAAAATATGTTTAACACATTTTTTCAATTGATTTATAAACAAAAATTTATTATTGTGTTAATGGTTTGTGATATGCAATACATCGAAAAACAGTTCTTAATAACAAATATATCCTTAAATAAAAGGTTTTAATGAATTGAAAGGTGAAAGTTATTTGCATTAAGTGTTTTGCACTGATTTGATTAACGTCTCATCAAAGGTAAGACTAATGAATATTTTCTTGTAAACAATTTTAATTATATGAAACTTGAAAGCAGAAATTGAAACATTAAAAAAGTAAGATCAAGGTAATAAAGCAATCAGAAATGAATTAAGAAATTTAATATGACTTTCAATCACACACTTTATTGAAAGTTAATGGAAAAGATTTTAAAAAGTAAACTATGAAATAAACCCTTAGATTAAAGTTAAGTCAATCGATCAGAAAAGTTATTATTATTTGAAGGAAAGTTTAAATTGAAAGCTATTTTTAGAAATAAAATTAACCTTTCATACTTTTACATACACAATAGAAATTTGAAAACAAACTGTAAAAGGGCATTATTAAAATTAATGGAAATTTAATCAAATTTGAATCTTTAGTGCATTTAATGAAATTCTGATGAAATGAAAACTTTTATTCTTTGAAAGAAATTCATTCGTGTTTTTTGTAATTTTAATAGAATTTTACTAAAAATCCCATTAAATTGAGTCAAACATGTCGTGGAAGACAATAATCAGTGGAAAATGCATTTGCAGTCAAAGTCCGGTGAAATTGAATCAAATCCTGTGTTTATACCGAAACGAATGCAAACTAAGACCAAAAGTTCATTTGTTGCCAATGGATATCATAATAAGTTTAGAACTAAAGAGATTTCAGTTAATGGTTCACAACTTCTGAACAATAATTTTAAGACAAAACCAATTAAATCAGTAAAAGATCGAACGTTTCATACGATTCCAGTGGAGGTCGAAATACACTCTCAAAACCATTTAATAGAAACTAATGGATCCGATTCTCTCCAAAATCAAAATTCAAATACAATGACTTCCATTAAGAGTATCCTTAAATCGAAAACTATTGATAGTGTGGCCAATGGTGTCATTAGACAACTTGATAATCAATCAGACGATCAAAGTATAATGAGCGAGCATATTTTCACAAAACATAAAACGCATAATCAGGATTCGATTATTGGAAATATGAAAAATTCCGGTACGACTCCCAGCACAAGAAGAAAGAGTTCTAGTGTTCAGTTTGACATTCATAACATCAAAGAAAGCACTAAAGTTGAGCTCAACGCCAATCCTGTAAGTCCTATAAAGTTAACTATAAATACATTTTATTTATATATAAAGTATTCCTCTAATTATGTGAACGTTTAATAAATGAATTTATTATTCAATTAAATAATAAAATTATTGGTTTCGCCCTAATTATGGTAAGAATTCTTTTCAATTTTTATTTACTTTTATTTCTCCTATTTTTTACAAAAACCACTAATAAATGAATCAATAATTCAATGAAAGTAATTCATTAGAATAGAGTTTAAGCTTAAATCCTTTGCATTACAGCGAGGCTTAGCGTCAATATCCAGTGCCCGACGCGAGTCATCCAATTCAAGTTCAAGTTTATCAATAATCCAACAGTCAGTTCCCCAAAATCCGGCGCTGACCTATGATTTTCCGAAGTCATCCCAACGTATGAGTGATTTGAGAAAGATTTTGAATCCAGAAATAGAAAAAGAAGACTCTCTCAAGAAATTAGGGGAAAGACTAATACATTGTGACTGTTTTGAACTAAACTTGAATAATGCGGCAAAAATAATCACAGCTCTGGTATTAGTGGCCACTATTATACTTGTGATCAGAGCTTTGTTTCAATCATTTCACTAATTACTCTATTTTTGTGCAAAATTCATAATAGGATCGTCTCTTTTAAATTCAGTTCTTTCAAAATGAGTGATAGAATCGAGTGATTAAAAGCAAAACTCGAGTACAAAATACCATAGAATCAAATCTTGTAATTAACTCATTGATCATTTTGTAAAAAACTAAGACTCATTAAAATAATTTGTATATCTCTACTAATAATTTACTTCAATAAAACTCATTATTTGTGAAATTCGTTAATCTTTTTGATAATTAGTACAAATTTCTCAGATTTAGTTCAAAGAATTATATAGAATATGTATTTGTGAAGAACTGACACTTTAATGGATTAACGCATTTCATAAAATATTGCGTGATTTTTACTGAATAACAAATGGTTATCCTTTTGATGCTCTACTTTTGCAATCGACTAAAACCAAGAATATATTCGATATTCTTTGCAAACCTTATCTTATCAGTGCCTCAGCCGTACATTTATCAGTCTCTTTGCCATTAAATGAAATATTTATGTTTGATCTTTGTACTAGTTAATATTTTAGTATTGTATAAAAAACCAATATATTACAAAAATGTTCATGATGAATATTATTCTATTTGAAACATTAAATTTATATTCAAACTCATATTTTGAATCAAATTTCCGAAAGTAATCACAACTAATAGAAAAGTTAGTAATTTTTGCTGAAAACGTTATAATTGAAAAACTTTTATATAATTATAACAAAAGGAAAGAATTTGTATAATAAATGTATAATTATTTAATTGAAATAATGGTCGGAAAGGCTCTCATTTATGCAGTTATTGAAAAGTCGAGCAAAAATAACTTTCAGTACATTAATGAAAATCAGTGCATAAGTAAAGACAAAACGCATTAAAAACTTAGAGAAAGCCTTTTGAAAGCCTCTGATTAATTCTAAACACGACATATATCATGCAAAACTGTTCGTGCAACATTTTCGCCTATAATTCATATTATAAACACATTATATACGATTGTATAACTCGATTAATACACCATTGCTTTCACTTTGGATTACTACAGAATATAAAAGTATAGCAAATCGATCGATAGATTTGATTAATAATCAGAAGAAAAAATATTCCGATTTCTTTCTTTTTTTAATGAATTTCTTGAATTAATCCGATATTAAACCAAAAATAATGAGAATATAAGGAATTTACAAAATATTTTTACAGATTCTTATGGATTATAAGAGAAAGTAAATAATAAAATCCAATAAATCCAATAAGAATATGGATCCGATTGGACAGGGTATTAATTTTGGAAATTACAAAATGTATTCAAAGGTGTGTTTTCCGATAAATGGGTGGAACACTGAATGGCTTTCCGTTAAATGTCATTAATCACAAATTACAGGTTTCATCCATAAAAAAATCAAACGATTCGTTTGATTACTTTTTCATTATTATTATAATTTTGTTTTTATTACTGATTATAATCTGCAAACATTGCGATCATTTGAATCCAATTATTGTTAAATTCTTATAAATGCTTTAATATAAATGCAAATTATTTGAATTATTATCAAAGAGTTGAGTCTTTTTCATTTTTAGAGAGAGAGAGAGAGAGAGAGACCTGAGAGAGAGAGAGAGAGAGAGAGAGAGAGAGAGTCTTATTATCCAGAGTGTAATTCTGATGAGTAATAAAGAGCACATTTATTTAAATCAGTAATTTATTTCTAATTTAAAAGATGAACCCATAATTGCGAGTATAATAAATATTTTCGATAATAAGAGTCCAAAAACTTGTCATTTAAAGTCTACCTTGATATTATTGATTAAAATTATTTAAAAGTGTTGGAAATGTGAAACTTAATGCTTGAAATCTATTTTTGCATCGATTAAAAGTTGTTTCTGTTATTTGTGTTTAATTGAGTTTAGTATAAGAAAAAGTTGTTCACTCAAATAATTAAACGACAAGTTTTTCGACTCATATGATCGTAAATATTTGTTTTTATTTCAATGATTACTTCATTTTTAAATAAATGAGAAATAAAGTACTGATTATTATAATAATAATAAAAGTGCAAATAAATCGTCAAAATACACCTTTTAGATAAAATTGAGCTCAACGTTATTCAAATGTAAAATGTATGTTGAATGAACTAGCAAATTCCTTCATAACAAGCCTAAAAACCTATTTGTTTACTATTGTGTTTATATTTGAATAATTCCACCATTTTCAGTGAAATTGATTCAGGTTAAATATGTTTTTCCTCAATTTACTCTCTATGTCATTGAAAAATTGTCAAAAAAGCATTTGTTATGTATTATCAAGTTCAATTAAACAATCTTTAAATAATAAGTCATGTATTGAACTTTAAAGCACTGTTATCTCATTAAGTCTTAATTAATGTTTATAATCATTTGCCTTGATCATTTAATTGAGGGATATTAGAATGAATGAGGCATAACTTTGAGAAGAATCATTACCTTAACTCTATTTAAAAGTATTGATAAGTTTTGACAAAACTATTTATAACACGTTTTTGTCGATTAGATAACTTCTGTGCAAAAAAGTTATAAAAACGCATAAAAAGTACTGATATTTGAATATTTCGGTTATTTTGAAGATTTTTCAAGAATTTAATTAAAGCGAAATTGAAGGTAAGTTTTTTATATTCTTGGTTAAAGAATTTCCCCAATAATTACGTTATTTTTGTATCACTCGTACAGAATATTTATCAACAAATTATTTAAATTTAAGTCAAAGAATGACAGAATCAGATTAATAAATTCTAATCTTGATAATATATAGAAAATATTTATTCTAATTTTGACTTTGTACCTAGAAAGTGTTGAATTTGAATTATATTTTACTCACTGTTTATGTTTCAACAAAATATGTTTGTCAATAATATGATCCCATTCTTGAAATTCGAAATTGTCCTTGCTCTAAATAAGTTCAAACAAATTTGTTATCAAATTATTAATATTTGATAAATATTTAAAATTATTATAAATTGAATTTATTTGAAAGAATTGAGAAATGGCTGCAAACGGACCAACCAATGGTTTTTGTGAACACAATAAGTGCTGCAAATCTATTCATTTACCGCTATTGACGGGTGAGTTATCACATTTATGAACATAATTTAAGTCAGTTTGTTCACTGAAGACATGTATCAAATAACAATGGCTTACGCCTATTGGAAGAGCGATAAAAAAAATCATAAATCAGTGTTTGACTTATTCTTCCGAAAGAATCCATTCGGCGGTGAATTCACAGTATTTGCCGGTTTAGATGAATGCATTAAATTCTTGGAAGGATTTCATTTCACTTCTGACGGTCAGTAAATTACTATTAGTTTTAAGTTTATGTAAAATAGTTGTTTCGACGGTTAGACATTCTATTTTTGAAGAAAATTCTACCTGATCATATCGAAGAGGAGTTCTTCACATATTTGTCACAATTGTCAGCTAAAGATATAACACTGTATGCGATTCCTGAAGGGTCGGTCGTCTTTCCTAAAGTACCGCTAATCAGAATTGAAGGGCCACTGCCTTTGGCACAGCTTCTGGAGACTACATTATTGACTTTAGTGAACTTTTCAAGGTAATATTTTGTTAATATTATGGTCAATATAAATCTGTAAATTTGTAAATATGTTGGATAATAGTCTAATCACAACAAATGCCGCGCGATATCGAATCGGTTTAGAAGAATCTAATATCAAATTATTTGAATTCGGTCTGAGAAGAGCGCAGGGAATCGACGGTAAATCAAAATATTAATAAATTTAAAGATTATATTCAATTAATTTAATTAAATTCAATTTTTAGGCGGTCTTTCAGGTATTGCTCTGATTTTTAATAATCTTTATGAGATAGACAATTGAGCTTGCTAATAGCAAGTTGCTATATTTATTTATTCAAACTTACAATTGAGAATAGCGTCCAAATATGCTTATATCGGGGGTTTTGACGGCACAAGTAATGTATTGGCTGGTAAATTGTACGGTATTCCTCTGAAGGGCACACACGCCCACTCCTTCGTTATGTCATATTCTTCATTAAGTGATCTCAATATAAAGGTATCAAAATTTATTATAATTACTATAAACTCATTATTATTGCAAATAATAGCACTTAAGAGATAAGAAAAGCGGCGAAGAAATCAATTTCGTTGATATTTGTCTAAAATATCAGAAAGAGTTATCTGAATTGTTGGGTGTCCTCCTGTCTGAGTGTAGTGTCACTGAATTCGTAAGTTATTCAACAAATTAATGAAGAAAATGATTGAAAATAAATAATATTGTTTTGAACAAAGACTGCATTCATTGCTTACGCGATTGCATTTCCTGATTCTTTTCTGGCACTGGTGGACACCTATGATGTTATTCGGTTAGTATTTATGGACATTAGTGTCTATATTGAGACAAACTATTACTTCATTGATTGAAAATTAAGTTTTTTGAAACTAACTCTGAATTCCAGAAGTGGTTTACTTAACTTCAGTGCAGTTGCGTTAGCCCTCAACCAACTGGGCTACAGACCAATTGGTATTCGCATAGATAGCGGGGATCTGGCCTATCAGTCAACCATTGCTTATAAATCTTTCTGTAAAATCGGTGAAAAATATGATTTGAATTGGTTTAAGGATTTGACAATTGTTGCCTCCAATGACATCAATGAAGAAACAATTATTTCACTTAAAGAACAAAAACATCGAATCAATGCATTTGGAATCGGAACCCATTTGGTTACCTGTGAGAGACAGCCCGCACTCGGATGTGTCTATAAGGTCTACCCAAACATTAGTATAATTTATGATCTAATAAATGGCATTTTATGGAATAGTTGGTCGAAATCAATGGTCAGCCCTGTATTAAAATAAGTTTAGATGTGGGAAAAGTAACAGTTCCCGGAAGGAAAAATCTTTTTCGACTCTATGGCAAAGAGGGTTACGCACTGCTCGACCTCATGCAACAGATTGATGAACCCTCTCCTGAACCACAGAAAAAGGTTCTTTGCAGACATCCGTTTGAAGAGTCTAAGCGTTGTTATGCCACCCCTTCCAAAGTGGAGAACTTATTAAAAGTGTGGTGGAAAAATGGCAAGGTTAGTTTTTAACACATTTTATTCATTAATTAATTTCTTACTTTATATAAGATTCAGCAAAAAATGCCAGAATTGGAACAAATTCGAAGTCAAGTTCAAAGTTCTTTGAATAGTTTGCGTCCAGACATTAAACGTAATCTGAATCCAACGCCTTATAAGGTATCGGTCAGCGACCAGTTGTACCAATTTATGCATAACCTATGGTTAGAGAACGCTCCCGTCGGAGAACTCAACTGAACTATTCATCAAAAGATTCATTCAATTATCGAGGCACAACTGCACAGTCACAAAAATTGAACCATTGCATTTTTTAAATAAATTCTAAACTATTCAAAGCTGTAAAAAACACATCAAA
>JAQFZI010001010.1:0-11717 GCA_034695605.1 Eupelops occultus
ATAATTTTCAAACTATCGATAATTTGTTTGTTATTATTAACCATTTGTTGATATAATAGAGTACAGAGAGAGTAAACCAGACAAACAACAGAACTAGAGTCCAGTCCTCCACTCAGTGGAACAATAAAGCCTTGAAGTCCTCTATTAATACAACGCCTTAAGTAATCCCAGAGCCATAGCGAACAATAATTCATTATCTCCTCCTCTGGTCTTAAGTTTAAATGACTGAAATTGAAAGGTTCTGAAGACATTTTTGAAGTCTTAAAAATATTGAAGTCATTTATACTAATTGTGACCACTTTTTCGATATCAATAACACAATTGTTATAATTACTTCCTTCCATACAATTAAATATCAAATGGTTTCCGAGAATTTGATGGCTTTGTGTCCTAATGTTATTCTGAAGCCTGTATTGCGTGACTTCATTGACGTCTAAGTAAGCGATTGTCGTTTGAATCTCATTAAACATATTTTGCTTATCGGTCGTCATAGCGATGAGGTCACCGTTCATCATAACAAGACTTCTTCCATAGAAGCACAGCCTTCCACCGCCATCACAACCCACTAGATTTGCAAAAGCGTAGACACCGCCTGATTTAAAGGTTGCAGTTTTCATTAGGTTGAGCGCTCGATCTAATTTACGAATTTCCCAATAAGAGGCCGAACTATTTAGCACTAAATGACAGCCTCTTTTCCCAAATAGATTTATGTGCTGAGAGTCGGAATGCCATAACTCTTCACAAATCTCTAAACCAATTTTAAAAGTAGTCGAATCCACTATCGATTGTGAATTTAAAGCAATTTCTATAACAGATTTGTCACCAAAAGGGACTCTCATTTGTCCGTTCAGTTTAGTTATAAAAGTTGGTAACGGAAACCAAGTCATTAAACCCTTAGAGCCGTCGTCCCAAGCGGTGAACCAACGACTTTCCCTATAGTTTCCATTCATAGCTAAACGAGTTTTGGGTCGAATCATAACTATTTGAGAATTTAATAGAAGAATACGACAGTTATAGAGAGCCGAGTCTTTCAGAACAGGCATTCCTTTTAGTAAAAAAAAATTAAATTCAATTAAAATATTTGAAACTTTAGTTATTAACTATAATATAATAATATTATAAATATTACCAATGTCAATCAAGATATCTTTAAAATCATGTTCTATAATTTGTGCTAAGATTTGCCAGGAGTGATAAGTGGTGTCCACTTCATAGAATGCATCTTCACAGCCATATCCTGGAATTTCAAGTTCTGGGCCCACTCTTATAGAAGCGCCCAATTCTTGGGACTCTTCAATACTTTTAATTATTCGCTCAGAATTTCCCTCAAAATCCAGAGCCAATTGATTGAGAGAACAAACGGAAACTCCTATTCGCGACATATTTTTCAGGCGTTACTTAAATTGATTGAAAATTTTGAACTGAAATAAATAATCAAAAATTATATATTAAACCAGAAATAGTCAAAGAGAGTCAGCTTAACCTTAACCAAGATACATACATTTGAACTAAAAGTAATGACCAGTAACATTCTATAATCATTATTGACAAGGTTCTAATATTTTTAGTTCAAATGGATTTACCCATTTTGAAGATTTAAACGCAAAGAAATCTTTTATTATTCGTTAGTAATTTTGATAATTTTCAATGAAAAATATCGTTATTTTAAATGAATTGACCACAATCAACTCAATTTTAAAAATCCATATAATACTGTTCTGTTAAGAGCTTTTAAATAAAATTTCATAGATTTTCTAAAAAGCATTTACCTTGTTCAATTTTAAATCCAAAATGAAAGTAATGACACTAAAAAATTTCCAAAAGATTTATCAAACAATCAAAATAAAACTTTGTTAATAATTTTAAAACCAATTTAATCCCTGCAACAAATTCTAACTATAAAAATATATCAATTGATTGAATAAAAACTAAAGCAAATGGATGAATCATATATTTTAAACATGTTTTATGCAAACCACTAAATAATCACCATGATCACTCTAATCAAAACAGACGCAAATAATTTATCAATTTTTGATAAACAAATGTTGAAATATTTTGATTCATGAAAATCGTCTCAAATAATAGCTTTAAGTTATTTCATTTGAAAATTTTAGAGACATTTAAACGACAAATAAATATTGAAATAAATTGTGGATCACTTCAATCACTTCAATCAATTCTATTAATATTATATTTATTGTAAAATTCTGTCAAACATTGTATTTATTCTAATTGTAAATGAAATTAAAAATATTTTGATTTAAAATATGTTTGTCGTAATTAATTGTTGTTTACATTATTTGAACAAAAGTTGACAGTAATTGGAGTGAATCCGATCTGAGTTCAGATTAAGTGACAACTCTTTTCTTAAAATGACTGACATTTGAAACAAACTATTTTTTATCGCTTTTAAGACAATTTAATGATGAAAATCATTGTTTCACATAATCATTGAAATGTTATATAAATTTATGGTTAAGTTATTAATAGTTTGTATATTACATATCGATCACAATTTTGCACTCATTCATCAGTCATGGCATCACTGCTCACATATACCGCCCGCACCCGAACAGGTCTGGCCATTAATTAAGAATAATTTTCTGTTTACTTAACTTTTTTAAACCTAAAATATGGTTAACGAGAAATTTGTAACTGACCATGAACATTAGAGTATCCATACCAAGTTTAAACGTGTTTGAGTTTATTTAAGTGACCAAGTGACCATGCTAATAGCATGATGCTATGCATACAATTATTTAAATAACTCTAAACAATTCAGAAGAGCTCAAAATAAAGGCATAAAATTCAAAATTAATGAATTTAATTATAATATATTTAATATATTTTCTCAATTCATCACTTTTTTGGTCTTATATTAGAATTATTAGTAAATTAATGAAAAACCAAATTCTTTTGTAATTATAATTAGAATCGCATTTAAATTATTTAAATATTGATTAATCGCCTCATTATTAAGAAGTGAATCACTTTATGTTTAAAATGTTTTTATATTTTAAACACAATTAAAAGCAAAGATTATATTATATTTGATTTTTACCTCTAAATCGGTTATCAGATAAATCACATTCATTTGGAAGACAGACATACAATACATCGGCGCAGTGCTGATCAACCGCTCAGAATAAGAGTTTTCTATGACTCCAGTGTTAAAAAGATTCCGATCGAAAAATTCCAAATAATTAATGTGAGAATTGATTTCATTTGATATGACATCTGATTATTCTGTTATTAAAAAATTGTATTCTTGGTCTATAGAATACAGTTCTACCTCAAGCTCTTGACTATTGGCAAAAAGCTCTATATGTGAAACCACTTCACGTTCCCATTAGACTCAATCGGTAATCATTTGATTTCAAATTTTGCTTCTTTTAAATCAAATTTGTTGGGAATGACAGTAAGTGTCCCAACAATCAGGCCTTTTTTCCCAGTATTGATCCGCCCCATCAGTATTGTGTTGAAAAATGCGAAAATATTACCACTTGTGGGGAAGTGGTTGTACCCGAAGACCATTTAGAGGTATTTTTTGTTTTATGGTATGATTGTATGGTTTAGTCCTAATTTTCTTAAGAATTGTCGCATTTGTGACGTAAACGGAAGGAATTGTCAGTTATATAAACTCGAGAATAAATGGCCACAAATGGGAAACGGTATTGAAAACGCAGATTTTGTCTTTTATGTGTCAGCCATGCAAACTGAACGCTGTAATAAGGGTCACACCGTTGCATATGCAGCTCACTGTCAACAGGAAACAGGACTCGATCGGTATGTCCTCATAACCGCTCAAATCAAGAGAATTAACTGATGTATTTGTAGTCCGATCGCAGGACACGCCAACCTCTGCCCCAATTCCATATCAACGAAGCCTCAAGACTTGGAGACTTTGTTGTCAACAGTCAAACATGAGATACTTCACGCACTCGGCTTTTCTGTATCTCTTTATGCATATTTCCGGGACAAAGATGGACGACCTCTGAGTTCAAGGGGTAGGAATGGAAAACCAATTATAAGCCGACAATTGAAAACTCCTCAATGGAGTGAAAATATAATTCGAAAAGTTGAAAGATCCGATTGGGCCGTTCGGGGCGGTTCTGTTCAACGAATAGTTCATATGATGGTCACACCAAATGTTGTGGTCAGTCAGTTGTACCCATTCTTTAAATATATTCTTTGAATGCTCTTTAATTATTTTAAACAGAAAGAAGTGCGCAATCATTTTAATTGTTCCAATTTGGAAGGGGCTGAATTAGAAGACCAGGGTGAAGACGGCACTCTTCTTACTCATTGGGAAAAAAGAGTTTTTGAGGTAAAATTAATTAATTGTTTCAACCATTTTATTGGTTTCTTTTTCGAAAGAATGAGGCCATGACTGGAACTCATACTCAGAATCCTGTTTACTCCCGAATAACTCTGGCTTTAATGGAAGACACGGGGTTCGAGCTCTTTGTGGGTGTTTTTTGTTATAAATATAATGTTTAATTGAAAGGTGGTATTCACCAAATTACGATTTGGCACAACCTTTAGAGTGGGGCAAAGGATTGGGCTGTGATTTTGCACAAAAAAGTTGTAAGGATTGGATCGACTCTCGCCGTTCGAAAGGGGAAAGTATTCATCCCTTTTGTGATAAAGTGAAAAGAGATCCATTGGAGACAGAGTGCACTGACAACAGGGATGCGGTGGCCTTATGTAATCTCATGGAATACAACTCAGATCTCCCCAAAGATTATCAGAATTTTGATTATATTCCAAGTGTTAAGGACTGGAACGACACTTCTAGATATGGCGGTTCTGTAAACCTTGCTGATTTTTGTCCATATATTCAAGAGTTTACGTGGAAATTAAATGATGTCGTCGTTCGGGGCTCTAAATGCCAATACCCTGATAACAATCCCATTCCTGAGAAGAACTTTGCGTTAGAATATTACGGACCCGGTTCCAGATGTTTCAATCATAACAACCAAATGTGGGAAGAGAGGACCTGCACTCAAGTCAGGCAATGGCAACACTGGGGTTCGGGATGTTATAAAGTAAATTATTTAACACTATTTCTAATTTTAATTGTATTTTAATTGGTTTTCCTCTAAATATCAGTACAAATGTGAAAACGGATCTCTAATTCTGGAAATACATAACCAGAGTTACACCTGTTTATACCAGAATCAAGAAATTAAAGTACAACTCTATGCAAACGATTGGTTACATATCGGGACTATTGTTTGTCCCAAATGTCAACACATTTGTCAAAAAGTGAGTAAATTTTTGTTTCGATTCTTGAATTAATAGCAATTGATTTATAGGAATGTAAAACAGATTTGACTACAAATGAGATCCGAACCACTGAGAAAAGTAAGATATTATATAAGAAACATTTCCTGAGATGCGGTGCTCTACTTCAACATTTGCCAAATCCCTTATCTGTGATTATTTTGATATCAATTCCTTATTTAATGTATTATTTTAATCAAAGCTGACCAACAATTTTGTTGTTTTAAACTATTTTTGAAATTTGAAAATTAGGTTAAGTTTGAAATTACGTTGACTTTGATTTGAGTCGACTTTAAATACCGGTTATATTATATTCCATTAAATAATTTCTTATTTTTTGGTTATTTATATAAAACTATAATAAAAGTGATATTTATTTAATACTTAAAATAATTTATAAACTCTTGAACTGATTGAATGTAATTCTAATTTATAAAAACATTTTAGTTATTATAAAATTTGACATAATTTCCAAATAAAGCGATCAGTGCTCAGAACATTGTACTTACTTTCCTATGTTTTAATTTGGGCGCAGATTCTGTGTCCGTATCGGTTCCAAAGTTCTGATAATCTGGTTCTGAGACATATTCATCTTCGTCTTCAGAGATGTCTTCAAAATTATTTAAATTCCAGGAATTATTCGGTGTTTTTATTTTACAGACTCTTTCGGCCAAATCAGTGAAAGTGGTGTGACTTTTAACTTGTATTCCCTGTTTGTTCTGCACTTTAGACCTCTCTTCCTGTAAAAGGGAATGCAATGGTTTTTGTTGACCCAAACGCATAGCAGAGAAGAGTACTTTTCCATGATTGTAACCCACGTCCATTATATCATCGAAACTTCCGAATTGCAAAGTCTTGTATTTATCAATCGGGGGTCGGATGTAAGTGCAGTAATCACTTTGTTTGACTTCATCCAAGAGCTTAACGCAACTGACATAAGCCAAACGGGACTGGATTTCTGGTAAGTTTGGTACTCGAACGGGTGCAGAAAAAGGATTCCATCGTTTCCATAGAAGCCACCAACCACTTAGAGTGTCGCCATAGTTAGTCATATCCAGTACATCTTGACTGCCGACATCAATGGCCATAATAGTTTCGGCGCCCATTACGTCCCGCATAACATCTGCCGGCAAATTGTTTACATAACCCCCATCCAGAAGAAGATGTCCATCGATTGGATCGCAAAGAGGTGGTAAATAACCTGATAAAGACATACTCGAGCGAACGTAACGCCATAACGATCCGTGTCTATGAACTCGCGGACAACTGCTGGTGATATCTGTGGTTACTGTAAAGTATGGTAACCAAAGGTCTTCAATCTGTCTCTCTTCAAATACTTCATAAATGGAGCGATTAAAAGCATGTCCGGTAAACATTGCGGTCACCGGATATGTAAGGTCTAAGATTTGTCTCCAATAAGAAGTCATTCCGTGGGACCAAATTCTAGCCTTTTGTGTAAATGTCGTCACATTATTCTCTTGACACCAAAGGGCGCCCATAAATGCTCCGATAGAGACACCACCGACCATATCAATAGGAATTCCCGCTTCATTTATTGCTTTAATCATGCCTACGTGTGCAGCACCTCTGGCACCCCCTCCGCCTAATACTAAGCCAATAGAAGTTCCGGTTAGAAAACGTGCCAATCGTGAGAAGTCAGAGTGAATTGACGGCGGATTATTGAAAAGCGCGTCATATATTTGATTTGTTTTTGCCAGAGATCTCTTTGTGAACATTCGTTTGGGGCAACGTATGTGGTGGTGCGATGAACACCAGGACCTCATATTAAGCCAAAGAACAGTATTCTGAGGTTCGAGTGAATCCGGTTTATGTAATAAAACCAATTCTTTTTGAGTTCTTATCGCCAAATGTTCCAATTGTTTCTCAACGTTACCGACTGAAGGCTCCTGATCTGCCAGTGCTATGATTAGAATACAGTCCGCCTGACGAATACACCGCTGAGTCCAAGTAGAAAAGTGAGAGTCACACTGATAGAGAACAATCCGGTGCTGGTCTTCTTGTTGGGCTAACCAAGAACATAACCTATACTCTGATTGTTTTTCTAAAGCAGTCGGTCCTAAAGATTTTCGAACTAATTCTGAGGTCAGATGAGAAACGGTTCCAATAGATGTCAACGCGTGGTATAATTCTTTTCCAAAGGCTTGAAGAGGAACTTCATCTGTAACCGAGAGAAGGGCTACTGTAGTGAAATTTGAGCCTGTGGGGCGCCAACCCATTTCTGCAGCTGAAAAAGGCTGTCCACTAATTGAGTGGTTTTGTAAATTTCCTAATAAGCGATGGCCTAAGAGGTGAATGAGGCGGGTGACCACTACCGGGTATTTTATTTTTATAGCTTCGACCAAACCATCGGGAAGTTTAGCCAATTCTGAATCTCTGACCGCCATTATTGTGGTGGAGCGGGGAGTCTGTGTAATCACTTCGACGAGTCCAACTAAATCTCCCTTTCCATACTCTCCGACGAATTCTTTCTTACCGTTGGGTCGAGTAATGACTGAACGCAATCGACCGCTCAGAACAATATAAGTACAGTCAGACTTATCCCCCTGTCTATAGATAGCTCGACCCGACTCGTAGTGAATCCAATCCAATGCAAAGTCTATTTGACGTACAAATGGTGACAATCTTTGGACCACTGCATGAGCTAAATGTAAGACTGATTTTGGATGAGCTGTCAGTATGTCATAGATATTGTCTTTTGTAATGACACCAACTTTACAGGACTGACGAGTTTTAATTGTAAAGAGCGATGGCTCTCCTGTTATCACAGAAAGAGCGCCCACTATTTCTGACGGATATACAACATACAAAATATTCTCTTCGTCCCTATCCATTGACTTTTGGGACACTATTATAGAACCGGATAATACATAAAATAGGTTGTTCTCTTCATGGGTGTCTTCACTCGTCAGACAAACCCCAGAATTATATTCTTTGACAATCAATTTGTTTTGGACGAGTTCCTGGTCGTCGATCTTCAAATGATTCATAAGTCCTTCGACGGCCAAATTGAAGATCTCGTCGTCACTCAAACCCTGTATTTGACTTTCATTAAACATGAAGGAACGCCTTCGTTTCAACTTTTGATTTTCTGGAGGACCAAAATATGTATTCAAAGATTTTTGTCTTCGGGGAGAATCCAATTCGGATACCTTTCTTTCAATTACTTTTTGTTCAGAATTAGTGGACTTTTCGTTTGGGACTTCCGTTTCCACTGTTTGTTCGCTGTTTGCCATCGCTTTCAATATACTTTTCAAATCAGATGAGTCGGTTGCAGAATAGGAATGGGAGTGCTGTAATGTTTGGAGCGATGTTGGACGGGATGGACTTGATTTGGGAGGACTGCAACTGTTCACTGAATGCAATTGTTGTACCGAAGAAACAGATCTCTGTTTGTTTATATGCCCTGAATTGAGTAACTGAGTGGTTAGACCTAAGTAATGGTGTAATGCAGTGAAAGTGACTCTTTGTAGGCGAACCATAATTACTTGGACCACACGGACTAATGATTCTGGGTATTTTTCAAGAAGTTGTTTAAAGAGCTCGACTTGAAGTTTAATTATAACACTTTCTTCAATAGCTTTGGCGGAAACTGTTTTGAATGGCGCCAAATGTCCGGTCAATACATCCATTACTGAAAGCATACTCGCAATCGATTCTCCGACTGAAACCTCTTTCAAAATCAATTCATTTCCATCGGATTCGTTAATAGAGACCTGCAATCGACCCGTTTGTACGATATATATACTATCGTCGGGATCGCCGATTGAGAACAAGAACTGTCCCTTTGGAACGCCTACGAATTCAAGACTTTTACATAATTCCAGAAACAATGGTTTATCGAAAAACCCAAAAACACGAATACTTTTAAGCATATAAATTACTTCCGGAGGAAGTGGTTGTTCACATTGATCACTGATCTCTTCTTCGAGGAAAGCCTGTGAGGGTTCGCTCACCTGAAGAGTCAGAGGCTGTTCTCTTTTAATGCGAAGCAATTTTTTGGCAAAACGTAAAACCATTTGTCGTTTTTTGCCCCGAATTCGACCTTAAAATTGAAGAAAACTTTAAACAAAGTGAAAGAAATATAGAGTTGTGACCCACCCGTCGCCTGAAGAGAAGTGCGGACAGATCTCAACATTTTTCTTCCGTAAAACATTACTTTATCTCTTTTTCTAAATCGCGGAAGATTTGGATCGGGAAGAATGACTCTGGTCACTCTCAGTTTACGGAAAACTATGACCACAACAATTACAATAATGATTATTAATACGACAAAAAACAAAGTCATGACATGCGGTCCAATCAATTGATCGCTTTTCATAAAAGTCTTTAAAACATCAAAAATATCATAAATTTGACTCATTTTTTGTTTTAATCAAAAACACAAAACTCTAATAATTTATTCAAAAGTGTTTCTCAATTAAGGAGAAATCAAATTATAAATGAAAACAAGACTTAATACAATTAATAGCCATTTATCAAGTTATCAATGAAAAAATTTACTAAATTCAAGTGTTTCTTGATTAATTTGAACCGTTCTAGAGGCTCTAGAAAACAAACACAAAGTGTCTGAAGAGTTTGTAAACATTGAAAAATTTAAATATAAAGTCACTCAAAAACAACGTAAACATTACATTTAGTAAACAATGGTCTCCTAATTTTGTTGCAACAGTTGATAGTATTTATGAGAGCGATGAGCGAATAGTGGAGGAGATGCGCGAGACCTCCTCCATATCCACTTTGTGAAGGTAAAGCTTTTCTCATCCATATAAATATTTGATGCCTATGAGAAAAGCCAGACTTAGGTTGTGCTCATCACTTGTTAACGTTTGGATAATTTCAACCAATACTTGGCTTTTCATTTAATCATTTTCTTAACTTTTCGCTATTTGTTTGATAACAAACATTAAATATCTTAAGTAATCACTTAAAAGTTAAAATGATCTCAAATTAGCAAGATCAAGTGAATAAAGCTTTTCGAAAAATTGAAAACTATTGTTCTTCCTTTTTGTGAAGGTGTTATTAAGAAAAGTTATTAATAGGGAATAATCATAAGAAGTGAATTGCTTTAATCACTTGATTTATGTTGAGTTTCAAATTTATTCAAACTTACAGTTACTTAACTTTAAAAAGTGTAAAGTTTTGAAAACTTTTATAAGTTTTGTTATTTTTAACGCTAAATGAAAAGAATGTTTCACCAAATTTTCAATTTACTCACATTTTTCTCGACTTTAATCAATTCATTTAATGGTATTTCATTAAATCACAATTCAGGTGAATATTTCTTTAATTTTTATTTTTTTATATTTTACCCAAACTTAATGATTCTAGAATATTATAAACCAATTATATCAAGTAGTTTTAAAATAGAATATTTCTAAAATTATCATGCTTGCATGCTTGCTTAAAAATGTTGAAATATTTTCATGAGGTTTATCGGATGTTTTTTTAAAAAGATTTGTTTTAATTGAACATGTCAATTAATCATTCACCAGTTATAACATAAATTCTAAATAACTTCTAAATAAGTTTATAAAACATAATTTAATTAATTTTAATGCCATTTATAACATAATTTGTTATCTTTTCTACTTAAACCTAACCTCGGTATTCAATGATGAAGAAAACAAACAAAATTAATGTTTATATTCTTTAAAATTTAATGATAAACATTAGAGAAAATTTTAGCATGTTATTTTAATATCAAAATTCATTTATTCTGAAATTTTTCAAGTTTGCTAACTTTGGTTTATAAACTTTTGATTTGAATTTTAATAGTTTGTTGAAAATATATTTATTTATTAACTTAAATAAAATCAATAATTTTATAATGACTTTAATTGAAATGAATTAAAGAATGGGAAAACCTTTTTTTATAGAATGTGTTTATGTGAAATCAGAAGAAGACACCTATAGGTTTCAATCGGAGGGCTTTCAAAACATTTGTGGCCTCTATGTTATTTCAGACCCCGATTATTTGGTTGAATTTGAATTTGATGAGTTTGACGTGAGCTGTGCTAAAGGAGGACTCTTAAGTGTCGTCGACGGCTGGGAACTAAACGGCCAGTTCTTTCCTGGAACGGAAGATCATCTAATTCCCAGAAACAAAAGATATCAGGAATATTGTGGAGCTATTAAGCCATGGAAATCATTCAGAACATCACAGAACGTGGGTTTACTTGAGTTCCGTATACCAACTCGTGGCGAAGGATTCACTGTACGCGTCCGGTTTATACCTAACCCTAAACGTAAGCATACCTTAAAATGTTTTGTATTCATATTATTATTAGTAAAGTGTTTAACAAAAAAATCTTTATATTTGATATAAATATATATTATTTGAAAAAAAGACAAATTGAAGCGAAGAACACAATTTGAACCAAATCTGGTCAAAAGTATGTGATTTTCCT
>JAQFZI010001011.1:0-11713 GCA_034695605.1 Eupelops occultus
GATTTAGTTTATGAGTTCTCAACAATGATATGATTTAATTAATGAGATTTGTGATTCTCAATACGAAATCAGTGTAAATAGGATTTCAAATATTTTAAATCAAAATCTAATCATTAATATAAGAAATTAATAAATTATTATTGTGTTAATTATATTAAATATGTATATATGTACTTGCAAATGTACTTGCAAAGGCAATAAAGTGAAGAAAAATTAAAACAGCTTAAGTAATAATAATCGGGAGAATACATAAATTGTCTTAATTAAAGCACAGAATATTTTTTTTCAATTGAAAATACAAAAAGAATTCCCTTTTTTGCTAAAATTAAACAATTATTTAAAAAAAGATAAGAATCTAACTTGATTAATTATGGTTAATTTATTATTAAGTACATTTTGGGCAAAACTGTCCGCCGGCCAGCTCTATGTGACCATAAATTGGTTGAAGAACTAAAATCTATTGCCGCCCAAGAGTTGAGTGAATTTCCAGCAGTGAGCGGCACAACTATGTGTGCCCTAGACTTCTATGAAGCACAGGCACGACTTGACGGAGCTTTTTGTGATATAACTCCCGAACAAAAAATGGCTTTTTTGAATCGTTTGAGAGACGAGGGGATCGTCAACATTGAGATGGAAGCCATCACTTTTCAATCGATGTGTCACTACTCCGGTATAAGCGGTGCTATTATTTGTGTCACTCTTCTTAATCGTCTAAACGGAGATCAGATTTCTTCGACTAAACAATTCTTAGAACAATTACAGATTAGACCACAAATGTTAGCCTCAAAATTCATTAAAAAGCGATTGGCTCAATATAAGCAAGATCAAAATTGACATTATTTGCTTAACCCTAAGAGAAATATAATAATTCATTTGTTATTAAATTTTTGTGAATTTTTCGGTTTAAATAAATACTAGTCTTTCTCTAAATGTCTTTAAATTGAGAGCATATGTGAAATAAACAGATGTTTTAAACAATGTCTTCGCTCTGATTTCCAGAATTGATTGTTAAGAGGTTTTTATGGACACAAATTAGTCGTTACCTTAATTGAGAAGAACAGATGCAAAAAAATGTACTGAAATTTTGTTCTAAGAAATGGGTCATTTCAGCCAATTATTCCCCAAACACTTCAAGAATCAACACCTTTCAATCAATGCCCTAAGAATATGAGCATATTCAATTTTTATTTTCAATAAAATGAGGAAAGGGAGGCATTAATTAATGATTTATTGTTTAAAAGACAAATAATTTATTGTTTATATAATAGAAAATATAATATTCTTATTTAATTAGAATATATTGAAAATTTGGCTAAATTTAAATTAATTAAAGGGTCCTCCACTTTAGTTTAAAATAAAGTGCGACTTCCCTTTTGCAGGTGTAGTGACTAACTAACTGATATTTAGACTGAGATCCTGACTAACTGTTAGGGTTACCACTGGTATCATAACTACTTACTATTTATTAGTGATCAGAGTCGGGTCAGGCAATAATAAGCGGGCAGTGCTTAATGCCTCTAATTGCATGAAACTATGACAACTGCCGCTTATGTTTGCAGAGCCGAAGACCACACAAGTGGTGAGGCAACTGACAACACTCAATACGCCTCTAAATGATGGTCTCGTTTAATATCGGTTGAGACAGTTGCCACTCAACCTAAAAGAGGACCAATACTATCATCGATACTAATATATTATTGAATTTATTACTATTATCAATGAAATATTCTATCATTTTATTCAATTTCATTCAATTAATATTGTATTGGATTTCATCGAAAAATTCTCTTTTATTATAGATTTTAACTTTGATTTGAAAAATAAATTTGAATTCAAACAAAATTATTATATTTTTTCAACTTTTAAACACATTTCAAATACAATCAAAAGTGGAAACAATTGTAAAATTTTTCATTATTTAGAAAAATATATCATAATTAATAATGATTTAATCCTGGCTTAATTCAATTGCCCCAAATTGTTCATAGCCAATTTAGTTTGACATTATGTCAGCTTAATTTTATATATTCTATTGTGTGAATTCAGTGATCTGCTTTGCACTAGTTGATTTTAAAGAGCTGTTTCGCTGTATGTTGAAATCACGGTTGTCCAAGCTCTTCTTATAAGAAGTTATAGAAGTTATAGAAGTGGTTAAAGAAGGAGTAGAATCATTTATACATTTGAAAGTATTATTATTATTAAAAATAGCATGTACATATTTATATGACTTATTTTATTTTTCACTTACTAGTTAATGGAATTTAATTGAATGTTTGTATCTTTTTGTTTAATTTGTGAGAACTATATTTACGAATCCAATTATTTTTAATTATATTTTTTTATTTAATAAAATTGGTGCAAATTAAATATTTAGTTAGAAAACCTTCTAGATAACTTTCATTAAATTCAAAAATGTAAAAATCAGTTTTAAAAAAGGTATAATTGATTTATTTTGGTACTTTTGAAAACCCTGATTATATGAGTGAAGAGGTGAAAAATCTAATGCGCTTTAATGGGTCATCAAAAGGTCAACAAATTGTGAGATCAAAGACGACCACCCAAGAGGACAGTCCTAACATTCACTCAAACATTTGTAATAATTTGAGTTAAATTTGAGTTAAAAACGCAATGAATTATTTGACAGAACTGATCGTCATCTGAGCTCTGACTCAGACATAAGAATTACGATAAAAAGCCGACATCCAGTCGATTGACATTCCTCTGGCCATCAATTGTATTACTTTCAGTTAAATAAATTTTTGTCATTTCTCTAAATAATGAGCAAAGCTTTTCAAAAATATTAGTTTATTATTTGAGTTCTATTCATCACAAGGTTGTGTGCACAGGGAAAAGGGATTGGGTTATGATTACAATCTTGACAAAAGGAGCTTTGAGTGCCAATTAATTAATTATTTTTATTAATTAACAAGTTTCATTTATTTAAAATTGGAAAATCTGTTTAATCTAATGCTGTTTATAATCAAATCAAATCAAATTGTATTCCATTAGACAATAGTTAAGATTGAGACCAAAGTGTCTAGCTACAGGATAGTTCATGTACATTTACTACATTTTAGATAGTAACTTTTTAATCTGAAAATTGTTTTAAATTGTTGAAGATAATTTAGAGAAGGCATGGTCAAATAATAATTGATAGCATGTCTATCGATCCAAACTTAATATTATTGATGTAATGAAATACTCCAATGAAATAATAATTTATTAATGAGTCAAACAACACATTAATTGTTTATATTTTCTTAATTTGTTTTTTCGATTTTTCCACTGAAAATATTTTCCTGAAAACAATTCATTTTAATTATTTTTATTACAATTAAAATTATTAGTATATAAAAGTGAAATACAATACAATTAAATATTGTGTGAAATACAATCAAATGTTTGCAGACATCAATTATTTTGAGGAAATTTTTACTTAAATTCTTAGTCCTGGAAAATTAACTTCAATTGAAATTAAGAAATTTTGTCCTAATTTATAATTAATCGGTTTTTAATAAAAATTCGTCTAATTTTAGAAATTTTAAGAAAAACTTTTCACTAAAATATTTAATCAATTTAAGAGGTCTGACGTTAAATAAAATGTTTCTTTCGGCGGGTTTGAATCATACAGGTTCAAATTAAATATGAGGAAGTTCTTAGGCCTCATTAGATCTGGAGATAGTTTTAAATAAAATATTCTGGTCATTTTATTTGGTTTTAATTCCAAAAAATAGGCAAAAAGTCTCAAAATGCAATGATTTATCAAATTATAATTTATCAAAAATAAATAGTTGTTATAATTGTTTTTGTAATCATTCAATAATTTGTTTTGTAAACTGTTTTTAATATATTTAAATGTCCCTTATTTCAAATAATTAATGTCTTTTTCGTATAATGTTTTGATTGGTGTCTCAAATAAATAAAAGTATTGTTAAACTGTGAACACCGTATGTCTGAGAATTAACCCTGTTAAGCCTGTTATTATACAACAATTCATAAATAGTTTAATTTGATTTAAATCTAATTTAAAACTGATTATTATATATTAATCCCAGAAATCAGAAATAGGTTTTTCATCATTTTATTATTACAAGGGTTCTTTTATTTTTAACTCCTGATTGTTCCATGTTCAGATTGATTTAACTTGACTGCCATAACTTTCCCTCAATTAAATGTTTGTAAAGAAATCTTCCCATAGACATAATGTTAAAGATCTAGTTCAACAAGGGGGTCCCAAAAAATTTGCCGCTGCAATTTGTTCCTTTCTAGGGGGAGGGGGTCCGTTTTCAGACCAAAATTAGGGAAGTATTTTGGTTATACCCCCTTCCGCATCACTGATATGTAGTATTTGTAGACTTGACTGTACTCTATCAGCTCTGGTTATAAAAATCTTAAAAAGATCAGAACTTTTTTTTGAATTTAATTATTATTAAAAATTAATTAATATTAATATTAATATTACGGAAACTTTACTGAAAATTCAATTAAAAATATGTAATAAATCATTAAATTGAGTCCAAATGAGGCTCAACTGAAATTGTTTGTAATGTAAGAATGGAATGTGTATTAAAATTTTGAATATTCAGCGTAAACTAGTTGTGATGTAACTATCGATTGCACTGTCGAGTGTTGTCGACCCACCGCGAAGTCGGCCAAACCAAGTGTGAAATAAGAAAAAAAGTCTTGGAATCTGTAAACAATTGTTCATTTGGTTGTGTTATAAAAAAAATTATTTCTCACGAAATTGACTTTTTTTAAACACAAATTAAATGACCAAAAGAGGAAAAGACTGAGTGATGTTTCGTACGAGTGATCAATAGTCAAGTATTTGATGCTTAAAACCACTCAATACAAGTGGAGAGCAATCGGGGCTTATAAACAGATTTTGATGGAAAGCCTGTATTGTATGAGAGGCCATAATTTAGTTTTGGCATAAGTATCACATATGAAGCCAACCGTTTCACAACATATAAGTTCGAAGATGTAGAGGACGGCTCGTCATAAGACAAGTCATCGCATTGAGGGGACAAACTTTGATGCATTCATACCTGAATACATTGAACGCATCACTGCTTATAAGAGCAATAAAAGAAATGAAAAAATAATGTCTTCCAAGGATATGTTGCTTCTATTTACTATAATATGAGGGCTTTGTCTGATTCAAAAGGCGTTCATTTGCTATATTCCACGACTAATAAGATTTGAAGCTTTTTATTATAAATGGAGTCTTAAAGAGAGTCTCAAATATTTATTAGATTTCGAATAACAACAGTTTGATTGACATCACAACCAAATTCTGATCTTTCATTTTCCTCTATTATTATTTGGCTATTCCTTGAGTGCAGACACTGTTCCCAAGTGTTTCCCTTTCTATCAATACTTCGATCGCACGAATGGCTGATAATTTTCTATCATTATATCCCTTGAATTCAATATATTCTATAATAACTCCTATAAAACAAATTCTTCCCTTCGATTATTTAATTGAATTTTTGTTTCAAAATAAACACTTCTAAATAGGATTACACTAACCAAGGATTGTACCAAGGATTGTTCCGATGGCTTCCATAGCTCTCCAATACATAATTTTTTAATACAAAATTTCCCATTTAATTAAAATATTAGCCAACTGTATGGCACTTCTATATTGATTATTGAACAAGCACAACGTTAATGCATCAAACCTTAAAGATGAATGCACTCAATTATTATTATGTCCTCGTTTTTCAATCACTTTTAAGCAGTAAAATACAAAATAAGATTATAGATTATAATAAGATATACCATATTTTGTAAAAGGTGTTACCCTTTTTTTGCCTAAAATTAAGAAATAATAAAAGTGTTTTGAAACTATATTAAAATAAGCAAGGCCACTGTAAAATATTTAGTTACTTATTAAGTGTAAATCGCTTTTATTTATTTATTTGTTAATAACTTTTATGATCTTAATATTCAATTTTGTACTCTTGTAACTTGATTTCCACACTGGGTGATCTGGGGTCTGTGCTATTATTTTTCGGAAATGGAGTATTAATACTAATAATAATAAATTGACATTTTTTTTATCTAACATGATCAATTTTTAATTATCATAATGAGGCCATTAAAATTGTTAATTCATCAAGAAAAAGAAACGTTTTGATTAGGTTATTGATTCTTGATATGAGTAGAGAATAAGCGGGTTTTGGATGAATATAATAATTGATTTAAAAATATTTTTGTTAATAATTTGGTTTACTTTCAAATGATGTGATAATTAACGACAAATAGAATTTGAAGCCAAGAATAAGTTATTTAAAAGCTATTTATAAGAATAGTTGGACTGAGTTTGAGTGCTTTTGAGTGCATTTAAGACACAAAAATGTGAAATTTGATCACTTAGTTAGTGATGATTCTGTTTTGGGAGTCAAAAACAAACTGTTCGTCTCTACAGTTAATGAGCTCTTAATGAGTTGGTCGCGGAAATGCAGTGACAGCTCCCAAAGTATCGGTTTTGCTTGTATTTAAAATGACTCCTCTCTTCTCTTGACTCAAATTCTTGTTTGTCAGTTGAGTAAATAGATTGTTGAGAAATTCAAAACTATATAGTTATCAATATTTTGTGACAAACAATTAACATTTTGTTTGAGGAATTGTATCAAATAATTAAATATCGATCCGAAGTTGTTTTGAAATCAATTAATTTAATTGAAATAATCTGTGTTTTACATTAGTTTTGCAATATTTGCAGAATTAATGAACGTTTTTATACTTTAATATTTGTATTTTACAGGCTTTCACTTAAGTTATAGTAAAGAAAAGGAACAAAAATGAGAATCTTTTGGTCTGAGTATTGATTTAAATGAGTTATCGACAAAAGTCATACTTAAAACGATATAATAATAATAATGTCATAAATAATAATATCCGACCATTACTTCCAACAGTATTTCGATATTTTCGATATCAATAAATAGTGTGAATGTATTTAATATAAAGAATGTCTGTTTGCTATTAACTCCAATGAAAAGAAATGATTCCGTAAAAGACATTAAACTATCATTTGCTTGACTTTCAAACATTAATTACTAAATAAAATTTGTTTAATGCTTTCAGATAACAATATTAAGAAAACTAATTGCAATGCTCTTAAAGTTATCTTGAATTACAGGTTATTTTGTTAATTGGTTTAGGATTTTGTTAATTACATTAATCAAAAACAGATTTTCATGAATTTATATTTTTAACGATATTATAAATAATAAATATTTTGGAAATTCATGAATCAATAAAAATAGTAAATCTAATAAAAAGAGTTGACACCTTTTAGATCATTAAATCAACTCATTTTAAAAGATAAAATTATAAATACAGAGATGTGCAGAGCGGAGCGGAGTCCCTCATAATGAAAGAGTAATGGTCTCAAATTTTTAATAATTGATTGAACCAATCATTGTCTTTGTCTGTCATTATCTGACACTCATTTTTCTTAAAGAAAAATTAGAGTAACTTTTGATTTATTTGACAAATGATAGTTTACTTATCATTTAATTATCTAAGGTGCTTGCACATCCCTATTAATGATGATTGACTATTTACAACACTATTTATAGCTGATATTGTTCGGGATTACAATATTTGATTGCTATACAAATTAATTATTTATATAAAAATTTGTTCACTTATTACTAAAATATTTACAAACATTGAGACTAAGATTGTTTGATCGGCGCTTCAGTTTTTTGTGGAGGAGAAGTACACGAAGAATCCCTATCATCCATATAGTCATCATCTTCGTCATCGTCATCGCCATCGGTGGCAACAGTGCTGTGATTATATAATCCCTGAGCCATTAAATGTAAAGCGAGTGAGTTTCTGTTTCCGGTAGTCTTTTTAATCTTTGCCCTCTTGTTTTGAAACCAGATTTTAATTTGTGACTCATTTAGTTTCAGATCTTTCGCTAAATCTTGTCTTCTCTTTTCAGTCAAATATCTAAACCGAAGACATTCGTTAGAATTTAGTTAAACACTAATAAACACTAAATCTTAATATTTTAAACTCTATTCAATACATACTTATTCTCTTGAAATTCTTGTTTTAATCTTGCTAACTGTTCTGCAGTGAAAGCGGTTCGAGGCCTCTTCTCGTCGGCCTTTTTCTCTTTCTTTTTGATTTTCCTCGATCGCGGACCTGAAACATAAACATAACAAAGATTTAGTTAAATTCAAAGCAAAACAATTAAGATTTTCATTCTATTAGAGGATTATATCAATCAATAGGGGATTACAATCTTAACAACAAAGACTTCAAATTATATTCGAGGATAACTTATAAGCAGGCATTCAATGCTTTACTAACTTTTTGGGTAAAATCTTATTTTTCTAATTGAAAAGTCGATCCCTTATTCTTATTTTAAAGATCTATAAACCGATTAAATGATATCAATATTTGTAGGATTGTCTCATTTAATCCAAAATTAGATGAGAGCACTTGTATGTCAATGAGTGACGATGATGAATGACCATAAGTTTGACAGTGAGACCACCAACCCTGCTGTCATAACGTTGAACACAAGCAATCGTCACTCAGATGCCGGTCCCACACTTAGACTTTCGGCTCAACATATTCGCTATGATATGATAGGCTTAACTCAGCGCTTAATACCTGAAATGTTTTAGATTAACCTAACATAGGCTAACATTGATTGATTGGTGTGTGCTATCTGTGGGTACAGTTACTAATATTGTCCAAATTGAGTATGTGTTCAATAAACTAACAAAAATAATTTTGGCCACTATTGTAACCAAAATAAACCCAAATTTAATATAATATTATATCCAATTCAATGAAAGTCAAACAATTGACAACCAATTTTTCTTTTCTAGTTTTGACAAGATCAGTTAAATATTTGATTCATATATTCAAAAATTATTGCATTTGAACGGTTTAGAAGACAGAGGCCTGAGGTCTGATTCGGTCTGATTGGGGATATTCTTCTCACAAATGATAATATATTTGACATTATTAGTGAAATATGAGAAAAGCGTTTAAAATTTATATGAGAAACCGTTGTTGTAATGAACTGATCAAAAGCTTTCAAATAAATGCAAACGATAGCCATTCGTCGGTTATACAAGTATTTGCATATCTCTATTGATATCGGGCGCTATCTTTCACAATAAACGTGGGAATAAAGGCCAAGAATTGACAGTTTTAGTCATTTATTGCGTTTAACAATGGGATGACTCCTCTGAACATACGCTTGCATTTGGATAAACACCATTTGGAAGTCTCTGACGCTTCTGTTTGTGAGAATTTTTGCCTATACTTTGTCCAACAGTTCCCTACTTTTAAGCTCTGAATTATAGATAAAAATACAGATGAAAACCATTTTCCGGACCACTCTTACAAAATTAACTCATTTAGAAAATGGTTTCAAAATATCAATTGTCAAACAAGATATGAGTGCTTATGAATTGCATACAGTATTAGCCGTAGAATTGGGTACAGTATTGGCCACATCTGCTCCATTCAATTGAACTAAACTCACATCAAATGAATAAATGTGTGAATTGACTAATAAGAAAATAGTCCATCAAAAATAATTGAAGATCAGTTAATTATATTAATATCGCATTAATAATAAAATATTGGATAATTAAAAATTTAAAATAAAAAAAAGGTTTTTTGTCAATTTTTAAACAAAATTGTTTGAGGCATTGAATGTAAACATGCAAAATATGCCGGTATTTCGTTTGATAGAGAAAATGTCAACGAAATGATTATTTGTGATAAATCAGAAAATCATTCATTTAAGAAATATTGTTTGACTTAAAGAATTAGTTATTTTTCTTAAATTCTTCAAATAATTGGCTTCTTTTAAGTAACTATTGAAGTATGAGATACACCACTGAAGGAGAGCTCAAAAGTGAACGGCTTTTGAATCACTGTTTAGTTGTAATCCATTTCTTTTTAAAATAGTTAATAGAGTCTATTAATAATAGACGTAAAGATCAGGGATGCACAAGGTACTCGAACTTAGGCAGAGGATAAAGGTGGTGATTTTTTTGCCAAAAATTTACCAAAACTTAGGGGGTATAAGGTTAAATTGTATAAAGGTCGCCATTTCTCAAAAATGTTAAAAATGGCTTAAAATAACAGTTTATTAAAAAAAATAGAACCGAATTATTATTATTATTATTATTACTTTTTAAGTAGAATTTAGTGAAAATTTGTCCCAGCGCTTCTCGCGGCAGAAAAATTTTCGATGGGGGCATCTATTGGCACTCGATTCTAGATAGGGGATTTTCCCCAAATTTTGACATTAGGGGGTATAATTTGAAAATCACCCACTTGTGCATCCTTGGTAAAAATGTAAACAGTTGGCCGTCAATTCAGATGAATTGACACAAAGTGACAGTTGGCTCAGAACTGCTCATTCAATTAGGATTAGACCTCCTCTTTATTATTCTAAGTTTGAGACCGACCCCAGTCTGCAGTTTGGTGTTTCGCTAAGAAGTCTATTTGATTTCTTTATCTTTATTGTGAATCTGTTATTGAGATGTACTCAGGTTTACATCAAATGAGTGATCAGTTAAGTTGTATTAATAGTAGAATAATATTCTCTTCGATAAGATCACAAAAAGCCAGATATAACTCAAATCTAAGGCTTGTCTCTCAATGTCTGCAATCAATGGAACAGAAGTTTATTTTAGTCTCTCTTCGGATAACTCTTGGATTTTTCAAAATTACTTCAGTTTTGCTCAGATCTCAGTTTAGTTCTCTTTTGTAATAATACTTCCGCTATGAATAACTCGAAGGAAATGAGAAAATAAGTGGACAGACTTCAAAACTATGATAGCATTGACAGCTCTACCCAACAATAGATGCCTTTCTATTGAATCACTCATACAGAAGGACAGGAATGACCATAATTTTCCATTAAATAGCAGCTAAAAAGTCTATTGCGAACCAAATAATAATCCTGATATTTTTAAAGTCCCAGACCTTTTCAAATGGAATAGAGTAAAGAACCCTGAGTGAAGATACCCTCTGGTATTGAATACAAATGTGTATCGAAAAACAATTATTGAGTGAATCCACTGATCAGTTCTCTTAGAATTGTATTAACAGTAACTGAATGAGAGTTTAATTAATTATGATTTTAATGATCCATTCGTTCATTAATGTAATGTAAGTCAAGCCATGAGTTATCGTTCACTCAATTAATTCTACGAACAGTTTATAAGTAAGTCTGAGTGAAGCGAAACATAAATTAATTAATAGCCTTATCTGAGTGGCTGTTTGAGTGCGTTGTTGCACATCTTGTGTTCACTGATAACAAAGCCGTTCCCGAAACAACCGATACGTTGTAGGCGTTTAGCCGTATATACAGTGGAACAGACTCTTAGCGATTGCAATGCGTTCGCGCCCTTCTCTTAGGCTCATAAAACGCTTATCGCATTAAACATTTCCTAATATTACATTTTGTGAGCATTGCTTACGAGTCCTCACCCATGGATCACATAATTCAAGTAAAAACAGTTCAACACTATTTAGAAGCCAATTACATGACTATCTAAATGTGGTCCAACTCAATTCAAAATACATTCAATCAACTAAACGCACATTAAAACCATTCTTACACTAAACCCTCTTCTTTATCACCCGATACCAGGGATTCAAATAATTGACGGCTTCACTAATTCTCTCTCTCTCTCTCTCTCTCTCTCTC
>JAQFZI010001012.1:0-11705 GCA_034695605.1 Eupelops occultus
ACACAAAACCTCCCATTTTTGCAGATATAAAACCAAATGTAATACACACTTAAGTTAGTTATCATATATACTCTTTTGCAGTAAGTTTAAGTTCAAACTGTAAAACATTCAATCATTTACTAACTTACCTAATATCTAATGTAATTGAGTCCAAGTGAAGTGAAAACACAATTTATTAATCAATAAAAACAATTTTAAAACTAAAACCGAATAATAATTACTTAAATATAGAAGAGTGTCAACTAATGAATAAATAAAACACCCGAAGCAAGACCTGACCGCCGGCTAACCAGAAGACACCGTTACAATATTATGGTGAAGTTATGACAAACAGCACATACAATGACTACAAATTGATTTCTAAAACCACTTTCCCACCACTACTAGAATATATCTATACATTGAAATAGAAATATATTATTTCTACTCTAATTCGATGTAAACCCACCGACAAAATGACTTTATATATGACGACAAATGGAGAGAAAATGTTTAAACACAAAAACATCGAAATCCTTAGAATTTGGATCCAATATATTGCTTATATCGTCAGTGAATGTTAGAAAGTGATGCTATACTCATCTCATGTAAACTTTTTTTCATATTAAGGCATGTAATCAACAAAAGAAAATAATGATGAGAGAGAAGAGTAGGGAAAACACAAAATAGAAAACTGTAACCAAAAATAATGATAAATTCATGGAAATAAAAAAGCAATATTACAAACATATCACAAACATATTACAGACCGAAAAATAATAATCAGAGTAATATTTTTTTGTTTTGTTTTGTGTGATATTTTTGATATATTTTTTCTGATGGAATCCATAAAAATGTGTAAAATCTTCAAATGAATAGAAAATAATAATAAGAAGGAATGAATTTGAATGAGATTAGAGAAACACCAGAGAAAAGTTGGGACGAGTTCTTATGAATAAAAAGTAGTGGTGGCACGACCTCCCACTTCGACCACAAGCTCTTCACTCTTCTTAAGCTAATGCATTGAGAAATGAGCAAAAAAACTAATAGCAAATGAATGTCTAATAAACTCAAATATTAGTAATTAAAGTATCGGCGGTTATCACAAATGTATTTCAAGAATAATAATAATAATAATATTAATACTCTTTAGAGAAGACTCAGAAGAGTAATGAAGAGAAAAATATTGTTCTAATCTTTGACTTTCCATTTGATTGCTTCCAAAGAAATGTCGGACCAAAATAAGGTCTACAGATATTTATAGTGAAAGAGGAATATAGCAGTGATTTCCTGATATTCTGGTGAAAGGAAACGCATTGAAGAGTTGATTGCCGTTCGACTAATGCCATAATACAAGTGCCAAATAAAGTGCCACAAAATAAAAATACATCTCTTATATGAAGCGATTCTTTGTGTGAACATAAACTGAATGAGCAGACAATCACTTCGCTTAGCATCTAATGAGACGCCAATACCATAGCTATCATAAGAGACGATCGAGTGGATCATAATGGGGGCAGAGGTAGGGCTGGCCTAACATCGATCCAAGAGAGGGACGTTTATGGATAGGAAATACGAAAAAAATGATAGAATGTATGTTCAGATCAAACACTATTAGGCACACCTCAAAAAACTAGAATCAGTGCTCACTTTCTCGAAGAATGAGATCACAATAGACGCCAAAAAAATAAATATTAATAAAAGAATATTAAGTCTTCATATGAATCATCACTTTTTTGTTGGGCTTTAAGTAGTTTTTATACCTTTAATAAAAGCCAACAACAAATCCAATTTCTATAGAAAAGTATTAAAAAAATTTATGACACCTACCAGTCCTACAGTCACAGGTAGTCATTAATGCGCATTTTGGCAGATAATGGCTGTGCTCTTCGCCACTTATGGCTACCATATGGACCGAAACAGTTAACACATATTTTGTAAGTTCATATTTAAAGAGTTCACAGGAATAGTATTTTGAAGACCGAGAAATCAAACAACAAATTGCACCAAAAAAATGTATTATGTCTTAAATATGAAGGGATGGGGTTACCATTAATATCTCTGAGAGGCCCCAAATAATCAGTTATGGGGTGAACACTGAATGCAAGAATATTTATCGGTTTAATTGTTAAGTTTTCAATGATTTATCGGTGGGTAACAGAATCTGAAAATGGTTTCGGAATAAAATACTCTCTTCTCGTACTTAATATGCAAATAGCAATGAGAAGAATATAAGAATGAAGAATAACTGAGTCACATAAGTCGGTGCTTTCACTCAGACTTAGAGGCAGTGCAGCAACAGATGCATCGAAGACTGTTTTGCATCAAAATTATTAGTTGAGAATAAGGTCTGTATTTATGAAATGATAGTTTGAATATTAGAAAAATATATTAAATATGTATTATATTTAGAATATAAAGAGAAGAAGCGACCAGAATAGCGATGATTGCCATATAATGAGAGCCACTAATGCCAATGACAAAAGGCTCCGGGCTATGCTTTTATGCTCTTTTGTTTCGGGCAATCAGCAGAAGGGACAGGCATTAGAATTGTAGACAATGATTGAGACAATTCATTGAACTTGACTCAACTGGTGATAATCTGGTCATAGATATTACGATATATTATAATAGGACTATCCTTTTCACGCAATGAACGTCTCTAATAATTTTGATATTCGCTATCCATAGTGGGTTAGGTCACTCACACGCCCCTCCAGGCGAAACGGAAATCACTTTTAAGTATTAGCCATAAGAAATATAATATATTTGAGCACCGATTAGACAGATCTTGTTTTGACAATATCTCCACTTCTCTGCTATATATGTGATAATTATTTTTCCATTAAAGTGGGAATTATTCCCAATACGTAATACTCTCAACAATATATATAACTGAGAGGTCCTCCAACTAATTCAGTGCAAAGGCTTGTGTGAGAAAATTCATGTTGATGAGCGCCTGACCGATCAAAAACCAGGTTTCTTCACAATATTATGCATAATAATAACAATAATCTATGCGAACGGCTATTGAAAATGATCGGGGCTAATGGCCATCGGCTACATGTAGGTGTTCATGCATACTATCCTTACTATTAATGGTTAAACGACAACCAAAAACTGAGCAATTATTTCCATTCACTTGTAATTTGTTTGAAACTTTAAGATATATAATATACCACTCATTAAAAATAAGTTGCATTTTATCATAAAATAAATGAAATTTTCAGATACTCTTAAATGAAGATAATTCGTCTGAAAGGCTATCAAATTCTTATTCATAATAATAATGATTCTGTAAAACCATAAGACATATGAACGCATCGGTAGTTGTAATAATTGTTTTGAGCTCTCGATGAGAACCAAACAATTAATATATTCGGGCATTGCTTTAAAGTCGTACAGAAGACAAGACAAGTAATCACTGAATAATGTTTTGAACTTCAAAGTGACCCAATTGGACATGCATTTGATTGCATGCCATTTGGGTTCTGCTGGTTGTGTCGCAAATCTATTGGCCAAACATATAAACTGAACAAATGAGAGAAATGGTTGACAATAGAAGAAGTTTATTGCATAATATACTGTCAGTTATCGCAAACACAGAAAATTGCTGCCAATTAGACTCAATTGAAAATCATTCTCACGTAAAGACTAAAATATATACTCGGCTCAGTTTAATGATAATTTATTTAATAATAATATAAAATCTAAAGGCGAAGAATACATTGAAAATATCCTGACGAAAATTTATTATTAAATGATTGGGTGATTGTACTCTAAAAAAGATTTACATAAATTAGTTATCAAATCGAGAATATTATTAAATTTAAAAAAAACTTCACTTTATTTTTAAAATTAATTTATTATTTAAAATAGAAGCGAACCATTAAATCGATGAAAAGCCTTATTGAGACCAAAATATATAAAACTTTATGGTATTTCCAGCAAATATCTATTACTTATACAATCTATATCTGTATAATAGATCTATGAATTGAAAAAGACTCGATCTATATATTCGGCTCAAAAATAAACTTATCGACACTTAAACTCTCTTTTGGTTCGGAGACAAATAGATTAAAAAAAAATATTTTTTCCTTTAGATTATGAAATGAGTATTTATAGGTGAATAAAGTCATAAAAAATTGAATTATTTATTAAAAGCGGATCAGATCTCTTCCACACTGTAAGGAAATTAATGAATTAAATGGCATTTGAATCTCATTAAGTTTTTCAACTATCTATTAGTGAGAACTAATAAAATATAAGTAAGAAATAAATATTTGATTTATATCGAAGTTTATATAATTTTTTTAAGAGTGAGACAAATCAGATGAACTCTACTCCTCTACTCTTTTTCCAGACTCTTATCTCTTATATATTCAATGCATTTGCCATCAATTTATGTTCAATCGAATGAATAAATGAATTTCTCAGTGTTTTTGGTGTCATTGCAATAATAATTTTTTTTTCTCCAACCACTTAATCACTCAAATGATAACTCAGAATAAAAATCAATGAATTAATTTGTATTTTAAGGGAAAGAAATTATTTGCCTCAATATATACCATATAATAAATTCCAACGAATGGATAGATAATGACTTAAAGAATTTAAAAGCAATATAACTATAAATTATGGTAAAGTCATTTTTCCATCGAAATAGCAATAAATACGAATATAAATCGTCAAAAAGTATGGGAATAGTATAGTCGCACAACAATATCACGACTCAGGAGCTCATAAGCGTCTCACCAAAGAACAGGTAAGTTATGTAATGAAAACTCGTATCTAAGGATGAATAGAAGTCACCATAGAAGTCAAGGTCAGAATATGGTCCTCTTTTATTGCAATCAAATTAATACCCAAAATGTGATTCACTACAACTCAAAGTTACACTAATAATAACTCTATGAATGAGCTATTTTTGTGCAATAGGTATATATTTTTGTTGGGCTCACAATAATTAGCATTTGTTTCTCATTAAAAAACTCAAAGACAATTGAATTTAGATAATAGTCTTTATTGAGTTAATTGTGAGACCAAAGAAAATTTCCCAAATATTAGGGACTCCTCTCTGGAGCGATGAACTGATAGAAAATTGAATTGTTTTTTGTTTCAACAAATAAACTATTTTAATAATTTTTTTTAATCGATGGAAAAAACTTTTTTTGATTGTCTTATTTATAGTAATCGAAAGGGAAATACTTTTCTTTTATAGTCATCCCATTTGGTAAACCCATTGATCACTACTTTATATGGAGTTAAGCCTATGAAAGGCTTAGATATTCAATACTTGAATTTTCTTTGTTTTAAGCAAAAAAAAGTAATTAATTTTATAAGTTTTTTAAACAGTCATTAAACTCAATTCTAATTAAACGGAGACTTAATTCATACGTTAGAGTACTTTCCATAAGCACAGAATGAATATAATTATAGCCATAGTTTGAGAGCCGATTGATTTCAAGAACAATGAAATAATGAAACCCAAAACAAAATTAATTTCTGACAAAACACTTAACGATTTTGAAATCAAAATTTAAATTAAATTTTTTCCCTGAATTTAAATACTAAACCTTATTATGAATGGGAATAAAAACAAAATGACTTTAATTATTTAATTATACAGAACTGTTATCTGTTTTGAAAACTGATTTTATTGAAATTTGATAAAATGTCATAATTTTTTTCTTTGAATAATTTATCTCAATATTAGTGAACTTTGTTTTGAAAGAACAGAATTTGTCATTAAATGGTAATCAGAAGACATGTATTTTAATGGCTTTTTTTCTTATAATAATTGTTAATATGAGACACAAAATTGTCTCAGAATTTATTTCCTGGACAATTTAAAATAAAATAATTGCAAACTATTGTAATCTAGGAATAATTGCAAAAACTTTTGGGTTAAAAATGTGTTGAAAGAAAATGACTCCAAAAGTATATATCAACTGAAATGAAACAACTTTTTAAGTCTTAATATTCATTTGTCGACAAAAAAATCAATTTTGAAACATATTGTTATTTGAGAGGAGCATAAAAAATAATAAAATACAATATTTAACGCACAAGAAATCACTCCTACGATAAAACATTAAAAACGGGGAGAAATTAAGTCGAAAAATAAGAGAAGAGAAGAGCAACAGTTCGCCAGTGATTTCAGTTATATTATTATATGAAAGAAAAAGAACGTTCAACTGATTTATATGATAGTTCAGTTTAGTTTATTGATATTACCACCCAAAACAAGCCTTAACTGGCGATAATGTAATTCAGGCATAATCTCAATATTAGTTCTCTTTTGAGTTTCTTTTTACAATTTATGGCTCACTTTTTTCTAACGATATTTAACCGAAGAATTTCTTAGTTTTCTTTCTAAAGACTCGTTGTATTCAATCATTAGTTCAGTCGATGAAAGTGATTGAAATTCTTCTATCGATAAGGAATTCAGTCTTAAATTTATTGTCGATTCAATTGAATTCTAAGTGTCGTTACAAATATCCTCAAAAACCCAAATGACTATAACTATTAAGAGGTTAAAGTTTGAGCACAAATTAGGGGTTTATTACGTTTGAAGTAATTTTTAAATTATTTGCAATTTTATCGAAATTTTCTTATCTCTTAAAGAATTATAAGATTATTTGAAAACTGATTTTCTAAATTGCGAGGCAACTAAAAAAGATCATGGTATATTGTTTAATCAATTAATAATAACATTTAAACAAAATCTAAATCAAAAATAGTTAAAATTTATTCTGATTTATTCAGAAACCTAATCGATATGTTTGCAATCAATCGATGCTTGCATTTACTTAGATAAGTTAAATTTTTTAACAAGGCAAAATAAATTCAATCTTGATTCATTTTATCAAATAAATTTTTAAAGTCGATACTTTAAAATTCTGTACAAATTTCATCTGAAGTTGAATTGAATTTCTCGGAAATTTTCGTAATCACTATTCTTTCAGAACAGCCTCACAGAGAGAAAAAGCCTTCATTGAAAGCACAGGATTTAGTTTTTTTAGGAAATTTTTCAATCTCTGGTACTTTCATCGAAAGCCTCTTAACGTTCGATCGGTTATTGCGGACCAAATGATTACTGTCTTATAAAATATAATGGAATTAAAAAATTAAAGTAAATTTTCGTGGCTTTAATAAATCACGATTTGTTAACTATTATAATCTCTTTTTTGAGAAGAGGGAGAGCTCTTATAAACTTCAAAGAAGAAAAAGAATTCGATCCGTCGGTCGAACCGATCATAGTTTGCAATCTTTCAAACTTTCAAATATTTTTCTCGATTTTTACTCTCTCTATATATAAGTGATTAATGAATCGATCGTGTCTTTCAATCGTGAGGCCGATGACAATAAGTCAGTATTAGTTGTGTGCCAATCCCCTACCATACCATCCGTGTAGATATGTCTATCTGTATGTACTCTGCCGGTGCTCTCATATTCAATTTTTCAACAAAAACTACAATAGACTTATGGAATGTTTGTAAAAATATTTTCAAATAAAAAGATCAGACAAATCAGTGCTGAATACAAGCGAAACAGATTGTAAAATATGAACTCCTTTTGACTGCCCTTCACTGTATGTATGTATGACTCACCACTGAAAACGCCAAACGAGTTATTCAATAATCAATTCCCGGAATAAATATTTACAAATAATATATTTCGCTTTAACTAAAAGAAAATATTTATTCAAACAAAAGGAGTCTATATATAAAAAAAGTTTACTTTCGGTTCAAAAGAACTGTGAAATTGAAAACAAATTTAAAACAAATGTCAATAACTTTTCAAAAACTATCAAACAAGACGTCAAAACTTTGATTTTTGATCTTACAATCAATAGATAAGTAACAAAATCTAGATTTTCAATGAATTGAGTGATTGAATGAGTGAATCAGTAAATGAGGAAAAAAGGTTGCGATGAATACTCTCTTTAAATGTACTGTCAATCAAATAAAGGCGTTAGGAATCAGTAAACCAGACAATTATCACTTAAGGTGTTTGCAAATAATGTCTGTTTGAATGTTATGTAATTAACCGTTAAAATAGTCGACATTTAATCAATGAATCACTTAATAAGGTTCTAAATTTTAAATGCTTTCAGGTCTTTAATTTTGATTCACAATTTGAGCCCCAAATTTGAGGAAAGTCTTAAAAAAATAATTTTACAAAATGAATATCAAATACATTTCAGCAAAAAATCGAGAATAAAATTAACGAAAATTAATTTGAAAAGTAATTTAAATTTGAGTCAAATATATCGGTATATATGAAAAGGGATGCAATTAATGGTAAAATATCGACGGAATTACTTAATATCGCAAATAATTACTCATAAGATTCTAAGATATAGATATTCGCTAAAAACCAATAATAAATTTCGAAATTATATTTGAAGTAAAATCACTGAAAGCATAATAAATAAGTTGAATGATATTTTGTGCCACAATATTGCAATCATAAAGATTAGCTCAAAATCATTCCAAAAGTATTTTTATACCACTTTTCCAATAAGTATATAATTATAAGTAAAGAGCAATAAAAACAATATTTATTGAGTTCGCGATTGTCTTATCTGAAGTCAAATAATTTGTGCGATGAATGCCTCAATTGATCACATAATCAGATGAATAGTTCAGTTCTCTCAATGCAATAATGCATTTGATTAGCAAAGCATCAGAAATACCTTTTCTTTCATTATTTCAGGGATGGCCAGTCTTCAACAATCAAGGCTAGTGATGGGGGTGTAAAATACATTTTATATAAAGCCAACGGCTCTCATGTGTTAAGATTAAACTAAAATTCTTAATAAATGGCGTAATAGTTGCCCTGGTCATACCTGCATAACTATTATCATTACTGTTATTATTGTATTGCAATTACATTCCTATAGCTATAAGTATTGGCTATTGTGTTGGCGTTGGAAGCAATGGCACTCATCTCAAATCAATTGCACGACAGACAAAAAAGATTGAGAGATATCTACGGGAATGGGATAACAATGGCATTCATTACACGCCACTAAATAACGTCCATTAAATTTTTCTTTTTTCAAACTTAGACTTTTAAATGGCGGGCCGCAGGAAAATGATGAATGAGATCGTAAAATAGTATATTAGACTCTCCCCCAATGCCTCCAGAAATATGCCTGAATTGGACGAACAGATAGTGTGAGTCAAGAGAAGAGAAGAGAATCGCAATCAAACGCAAAGGCAATAATCAAAAGCGTTTATCAGATCGGACCTCATGTCTGGACTCAGAGAGAAGGAGAGAGAAAAGCTATTCAAGTGCTCTGAGCTGATGATGATGGAGGAGAGCACGCAATAGCCATGTTCATTCACTCACTCATACACAGGTTTTGTGATATAATAATATTTTGATCGCATAAACCTTTTAAAAATGCTAAACAATTTTGTGGCAAATGAAGCGATGAGGCGTTACTCAAATGCTTTCTTTAGCACTGATTAAACAATTCAGACGTTATTAGCCGCAGAAAAAAATAAAAATTCATAGTATATTACAATGCAATTCATCCCTAAACAAGTGCTGGAATAATGTATTACATATGAGATACTGCTCTATCATATAATTGACGAATAATAATAATATCTATTAGTTATTCATTCTCTGATGTTTTCCAGTATTTTCTGGTTATCACTAATACTAATGATAGAGAAAAAGTTAACAAAGTTATAACATCATCATTAACTATGCCTTATATACACCAATTCATATCAAATTTAATTCCATTGATAGAGATATGCTGTTCTCTCTCTACTCACTCTACTCTTACATCAATGAGTGCCAGTGTTTCTAATTTTTTCATTTACTAAAATATAATAAACAAATCGAAAATAATTGAACAAAAAGTATAGAATAGGAGAAGGAATGAGAGAATGAGAGAGAAATGAGACCAAAATTAAATGAAATAACAAAAAAGTATAGAATGACTCAGAAATTAATGAAAAAGAGCCAGAAATGAAAGACAAAACAATTAAATTAAAGCAATAAAACTCTATGAGATTGTTCTCTACCTTCAGGTTTGACTTTATTATTATTATTATTATTTTAATTGGTTAGAAAAGTTAGAAAGGCGAAACATTACTAAAATTCATTAACCTGATAACTGATATTATTATTAGACTAAATAATGTATATATATATTGTTGGCTCTCTTTTTAATAAACTTATATTTTACTCGATTACTACTGAGATATATATATGTATTTTCAATTGAATTCACAATTAATAAAATACAACAAAACTACAAAATTAGATCACATGAGACCATAAAAAGCATTAAATGCAATAAATTTTAACTCACGATAACTCTCTAACCAAGCAATAAATAATTACTACGCTTATGAAAAATTGACAGCAATGAGTCGAACACAGCTTTTAGGAAATCCATATCGATGTGAACAATAGTATATCACAAAACCTCATGGATACACAACTTACTGTTCAATAAAAAATTTCCGATAATTATATAATAATATTAACGACTTTATGTATGTATTTACTAAAATATTTATAAAATTTTGATACCAGAGTACTGACAAATAAGGTACCGGCGCTATTAAGTGCTGCTTTGGTTACTAATAAACTTTGTACACTAATTATTTTAATAGTCGTGTTTGCAATTATTATTAACAAAATTATCGATAGCCAAGAAAAAGAGACTTTTTTAAACTTACAAGAATAGTAATAGACAAGGTATAATAAAATATAATATACTAAGAATTGTGGATCTACTGCCAAGACCTATGGTTTATTTACATTAGGGATGCAAAGGATAGGTGACCCTAAATCCTGGGAACCCCACTTATATGATTTAAAAGTGTTGAAAATAACATAAAAATAGACAACCATTGCCAGGGTGGATGCTATTTGGTAAAGTGCCAGAAATCTAATTTAAACTGAATTTCAAATATAAATCCTTCGATATTATGATTATTTAAAAACTATTTAACAAATTTTATTCGTATTTAGATTTGTTTAAGCTAAAATCAAGATGGCCCTTTATTTCACCTGGAGCCTACAGTTTTAAACATTGAATTGAAAAATATTTGTTCTGACTCTCGGCTTCATTAGGAGTTAATATTGAAGTTAAATATGGCCCCCCTATAAGCAAGACCAAATACTGGTTAGAACCAGATGGAAATATGAAAATATTTGAGCCGACTGTGCAACTGTGCACCAAAGGCATAACTATTGATTACCGCAGTTTGAAATTGTTATGCAAAACCATGAGAGCGATCATCAATATATTCAGTCATTCAAATGTTTGGTTCACTTCGTCTAATACTTTGATGAATGATAACATCATTTATTACTAATTATTTTTCTTTTCTTCAGCAAAGATCCGGCTCTGAATATTGAATTCTGTGCGCTATTCAAATACATCAATGAATTATCAACTGAAATGAGTGAACCTATCTATCAATAAAATACAAAAAAGCTTTCAGTAATATTATTATTATTCGAAAAGGCATTCAATTTATTATTATTAATATATTATTATAGCCTCACTTCTAAACAACTCTAAAACAATTAAATTTTCATATATTCAACGATATTAACAGCACTTGAATGCGATTCATGTCTCATAAGTCATATTGTGCCGGCACTGGTAGGTCGTGAGCGTATTGTACCCAAAAACAAGAGTTCTCCGACTACTTTCTAAATTCTCTCTCTCTCTCTCTCTC
>JAQFZI010001013.1:0-11669 GCA_034695605.1 Eupelops occultus
TTATTCATAATCTTGGTTAAGGATGTATGCAATTTACCACTTAATTAATCCCGGTCCAATTGAGTAGTATTACCAACTTTTCATGTCCTCGAATCAAATCAATAAAAATTACGTGTTTTGCCTCCGAGATAATCGCAAAAAATACTAAATTATATATATTTTGGGTAAATATTAGTCCAGGAATCACCAAGCTCTGCCACTCCAAAGGGGGATCAAGGCAGGAATCTTCTTCAAATTTTACGCAATTTTCAGTCAAATAGGATTGATTTGGGGTCCTTCAGGCACTCAAAATTCTGGGTAAGGGTTTCAAAATTTCCAATTCAGAGAGATTTTGGGCTGATCCCACCTTGATGATCTCTGTATTGGTCGAAAACAACTTCAAATAAATTGAATTAGTTTTGTATAACATATCTCTCTATAAATATCACTCAGAAATAGTTAATAACCACAAATAAAAATGGGTTTTAGCTTTTTCTCATGTCTTTCATTAATGTTCACACAAAACAACTAAGATTATATTCATACTAATTTTTTGCAGGACAGCTCTAGCTTTGCTGGTATTTCAACTTGGTAATTAATAAGGTATTAATTAAAATCTCCAAATTCACTACATTTTGTTTTTACTAATTATCTTTTCATTAATTATTGATTAATTCTGTTTTGCCAGTCTTTATTACTGGTTGTGCTTTCTTAGAGCTTCATATTATTTTTTCTCAAAGGTTTTTAATGAAATTTTGCAAAAACTTTATTCATTTTAAATTAAATTTCTTTTAATATGTTTTTAATATAAAAGTTATTTTCATTTCCTTTCAGATTATAAAAGAAATTAATTTTTGTTTCGATCGGTTCTATCATAATATCCGAAAAAAGTCGTAAAGAAAACAAAGAAGTAATACATCTATAGATGTATTGATTAAAAGATACCCTTTGAGTGAAGTATAGATCGCAAAAATGCATACAATTTTGTTTTCTAAGGCTTTATCCTAACTGTTGTTCCTCTAATATATGTTATTTTATTAAACAATTGATTAAAAAGGATGGTCTCTACCATTGAATAGCAGATACTTTGCTCTGTAGTTAAATAATAGTAATGACAACACATTAATACTTAATCTGTTTTTGTCGCGCATTGAAAATCAAGTATTTTATTCAGTGATGCAGATCTGGTTTTCACCCGTATAGCCAAAATTTACTCTAGATAGAACAGCAAATTACTCCCTGATAAGATATTCCCAATTTCTGCCTCTATTAATTATTTGACTAGACACTTCATCAGTTGAGACGCATACAAATTAGATATACAGATATATTATTATAGTTTCAAATTCCGAAACATAACTTTTAGCACAGAATTAATTCAAGTCGTTCTCAATATATCCATTTAAAGTTAGAACTATTAATAATTTAAATAGTTGACATATTCTCTCTCTCTCTCTCTCTCTCTCTCTCCCCTCCCTCTCCTCTGTCTGTCTCTCTCTTAATTAGTAGATTTAAAATTAAATCATTTGTTTGTTGTCTGAGCTTTAATTAAAACGAAAAGCTTTGGAATGCATTTCAAAGTTTCGATGAATCATTGATTTTAGAGAAGTCACTGAAATTCAAATATTATGTTTGGAATAATTTAATAAAAGCTCATTTTAAATGAGTTAGTTATATAGTTATCTATCAAAGTTAAAGTTAACACAAAGAATCTGACGAAAAAATGTTTGTATTCAGTAGTCTATCGAACAGAAAAATCAAAAGTCGAAACAAAAAGGATTTGAATTTCAAATATCTTTCCTCACTTGTGAATTGAAAAATACGATGAACAAGATAAAAATCTGCATTTAGCCTATAAGGCATTTCCTAAAAAATTGATTTGGATATCATATATCCTTTCCATTTGAAAGAGTGCATTATTTTTCATGAATTTCAAAAACATTAACTTAGTTTCAGACGAGTTGACGACCGGTTCACTTAATTTTATAAGACTTCACATAAGGCTTGAATATTATTCTCTTTGGTTATAAATTTGTGCTTGCTATTGTTGTTTATTAGGGCCCTTTCCTGAGTGTGTTTGAAAAGAAGGGAATTCATCCATTGGTTTGATAAATGATGAATTGAGTACAGAATTTCTTTCTTCGGAGGCATTACTTTGTGTACAAAAAAATTCTTATTCTGTGTTTGAAGTCTAGCTTTTGTTTGAATTATTCTCAACTGAATAACAAAACTAATGTTTATAAATGAAAGACATTTCAGAATAAAACCTCAATTTAGAGAAATATTTTTTGAAGTTATTTAATCTTTTTTTCGTTTGTTGAACAGAATATTCTTCCCCTTTTTTTGATGAGAAGATTATTAAAGTCGTTCAAAGATTAATATTTTATGAGTTTTTCTTTCTTTAGTGATAACTATTAGAAACGAATTTTCATTTTATTGTTAAGAAATTCAAATTATTTATTTCTTAGTCGAGAGAATCCTCCCTTTTTATGGAAATATTTCATTTTTCATCTCATTTCATGTTTTGAAATCATTTGAAATTCAAAACTCTTTTCAATTACAAAATTTTATTTTAAAAATTATACCAAAAAATATATTTCCATTAGATTTCAATTTCATTGTTTTTCTATTCAAAAAATTATTAGTTTTCCAAAATCTAATGGTTTGCATGATTTAAAAGATAATTCTCCCAGAATTAGACATACATTTATACAAATTGTTTGTCATTCAAAATGGAAAGGGAATGGAGTGTTACTCCACTCTATGGAAAGTAATTGAATTTTCTTTTCACACGACTCGTCCGATGTTTGTCTAATGTTAAGAATGTATACAAAAATATTGACACAAAAATCTCATTTTCGGCGCCTCTTATTCTCTTCATGTATTCAAAGCCAAATTCTGTGCACTTTTTTACTGCGAGTGATGTTTAGGCAATTCAATCAAATCTATAGAAAAGGCAGAGGTTTCTGATTTACCCTTATATATGACATAACTCTGACTTTAATCATAAGTATTGCAAGTCTTGAGTCTTTCGACTATTAAATAGCATCGAAAAAAATGTCATTACGTTTAAGATGTCTTTCGTCCAGAGTTTTCTTTGATATCATTTGATATCAAATCAATTTGTTTTATTTTTTGATCGATTCGATCACTCAAACCAATTGGAGAACAATAAAGACCTCGATATTTCTCAACAGATAAATATCTGCTGCTTTCTCTTTGAATTATAGCTCAATTCTTTGAAACAAATTTGATTTGAGTTCAGTTTAAATTCATTTTTCTATTTCAGATATAAGACACGAATTCTTTTATTTATAAACATTTGATTCAATAACTAAATAACTTTTTTTTGTCTCAATAGTAGAGCACATCTGTTGTACTCATTCTGTGCCAAAAGAATAAATGATAATTTATTTTTTTGAAAAATGTATCCAATTGTGAGTCAACTCATATTTATTAAGAAAATAGTGAAACAAATAAGCAATAAATATAACGATAATCAACGAAATGGAAAAGTAGTATATCTTTCACTCATTACATTGTGGTTACAAAATATGTGACTCAAATACTTTAGTGACCAGCAATCAGTTGATACATTACCCAATAGTGAAATAGATCATTTTGGTTAATATACAAGATACTATCCTATTATTTCGGTTTTTATTTTCATATGACTCACAACGAAATTTGATTTACAGTTTCGACCAAATTATTAATCTCTAAGAAATCCTTTAAGTTCTGATTGAATAGAGGGATAGGGTTAGGGAGACAGAGATTCATTCTTACTCATAGCTTAAATCTAAGTTAATCATCTAAAGTGTTGATCCAGAAGAGATCAAATTATACTATTAAATTATCAAGCTATTTTTAGTGTAAGGCTATTTGTTACCGAATTTGTTATAAGAGTTTTACATTCTTTGTGAACCTATTTTCAATTTGAATGCAATTTCAAGACTTCTTTCTTCAAGAATTTAAAATTGCTTTTTCAATACAATTTAAAGTTAATGCTCTTGGACATTTAAAGCTAAAACTCCTGGAATTTCAAATGGCATATTGAAAAATGTCTTTAATACTTTTACAGAAGGATATCATTTTTGGAATTTTTCGTTTTTCAGGATAAAATCAAATTATATTAAATATTTAAAACTTTAAACTTATATTTAATATATATTTATGTCTCAAGAATTTTGGATTTAAAACTTTGCTTTCAATTTAGAATAAATAAGTAATGATTCAATAGAAATATAGGTATGGCTTACCTTTCGATGTTTTCCCAGTTTCGATGGCAGAAAGTTTTGAATCAATGATTAGTTTTTGAGATAACGATCGAAGAATACTTAGACTTAAAATGTTCTGAACAAAAGTTTTTATGAATAAAAGTCTTAAGTCTTTATGCTTTTAAAACTCGATATCTTTTTTAAGTCCAATATTTTCTTTGCTTTTAAATCAAAATTTAGGAATTTGTTGACAAAAATTCTTATTTTTTTCCTATTTTTCAGTAAAACATTTATTGTTGAGTCTTAAGAGCATTCAATTCTTCGTCCTTTGTTTGAAGTGGTGTCAGAGGATAGGCGTTCAGAGGAAGTGCTGAGTAATAAATTCTTATCTTTGGCTTCACAGGACTTTGTTCTTCTCCTTTGACTTGTCTTCTGTTCTCTTCGCTAAATCTCTTGTCTTCTCTGATTTTGTGCACAGAATTGGCTCTTAAAGTATATGATATAACGTTTTAGATATAATGAGCTCAAGAAGTCTCAAATGCTGTGAAGATCACAACAAGAGATCACGACTCAGAACAGAAGTGTTAGGTAGCGATCAGTCTCTGAATTTAAAGTTCTTTTTTCGGTCGAATCCCTTCTCGTGATCTCAAACTCTGATTACTTGTATTTAAGAAACAAAATAATCGGATCCGAAAAACATTCAGAAGTCAATGAGTTTTGATATAAAGCCTTCAAATTCAGACTCAATTAAACATTATTTTACGAGAAAAGCACACATTAAAACATTGGCTCCAAACGGCGATCCCCAAAAGCATGTGTAAAGTGTCAGAACTTTTGCACTGTTTTCACAAACAGATCCTTATATACCGAGGATTTCAGACCAATATTCCGGGCCTTAAGGAGTCGATGAAAGAGAGTGTGACGAAACGCATGCGGGTTCTGTCCAATATTCTGTGCTCTTTATGTATTAAACGCAAAACCAATACTACATTTGTATGGTTTGCATTTGGAAGGCATGAACAGAATATTCATCACTTTATTCAATAGATGTTCAATACATTCAAAGTACGAAAAGGCTCTCTATTTCGCACTTTTTATGAGTATTTCTTTTGAATATTTTAGTCAAATGTCAAGTCTTAGGGAAATGATAGCTTTGGATGACCACTTCCCTTCTTATGAATACCCTGCTCTTCTCTAGCGTAATAAACTGCCTGTACAATATAATGCTATTATTTAAATAAGGTTATTGATTAGTTAATAAGTGCTTGTTTATATTTCTATAATTAGATCTTTGTATTTATGGTTCAGGGTTAAAAGCAAGGTTAAAAACTTGTAACGATAATGATCAATTAAAATTTAAGGTTAGTAAGGAGCTCTCTCTCTCTCTCTCTCTCTCTCTCTCTCTCTCTCTCTCTCCCCAAAATTAACCTTGCACAAAATGAAAAAACAAATTATTGTTTGAATTTTGAGATTATTATTAATCTTAAAAAAATATTTCATAAAAGTTGATAATCTTGCAACTTAGTCTTTCTACTTATATTTCATTGTTCTAAATTACATTTTGTAATTTACACTGAAATCTTGTTCATTTATAATTCAAATTACATACGAATCAAATCTTTTGAGGGAATAGTATTCTCGAGAATCCATTAAAAGTTTTTAATCAAAAAAAGTTATTCAGTTTTTTCTTTAGAATTCAAAGAAAAGAAGTAATGAAATTGACTTCTTTTGCAACAAATATTTTACTCAAATGTTTGAAACGGTTTTATACCTGACTTGACTGACAAACCAAACTTAAAAATAATTTTGATTTATGGCTCAAACTTTCGTAAATCTGTTTCGAGAAAAAAAAAATATTCTGGGAATTGATTATCAAACAAAATATGTGTAACTCTTTTACAACTCTTCATAGGAATTGTTGTTTTTTGTTTGTTGGTTAGGAAACAAACATTTCATTCATTCACTCCATTATTGATATATTTTTTCATAAATGAATAATGAGTTTTTTGTTTTATGCTGTGCTTATACTCCGCTCCTTTAAAGAAATGAATGAAGTCTTTTGTCTACTATATTCTGACTGACGTTTTGGGATATTCTCTGGAATTCATATAATTTATCAAAATATGAATTTATTATAACTTAAAGCTTAAAGTTTTTTAAACTCAGAATTTTTATATAAAATTCTCGAGAATTCCATTATTTTAAGACACGTTTAATGAAGAGATATAAGCAAAGAAACCCGTACTTTAAGCAAATTAATCTAGATTTCACCATGACACATTTGTATTCTTGTGAAATCTTTATTTCGCTATAAATTATGAAACAAAGACTTTGATTGAAAAATTATTTCTTCAAAGATATTTATCAAGATTACTATCTGCGAATTTGATGGCTTGATAGCCAAAAATAGTATTTCAAAACCAGAATTAAGCCAGGATGATTTATGGAGACCTTGAAACTAGCATTTTTTAGACTTCATTGCAATTTCATTCGTATTATTTTATCTCTCTTTTAACTCGTTGTTGGGTTTGACAGACAAAGTCTTTTCAAATGATTGATTTGATCTTGAATCGACCAAGACACTTTTTAAAATAAATAAAATCGTTAAATAAGGCTATATTTCAATATAATCATTATAATTAAGTATTCAATATGTGGCTAGATTAAATTTACCACCATGGTGTTATAACAGATTTTCTAACTCCAACTGAATTTGATTCTCTGCTTGAAATGTAATAACTAGATTAAATATTAAATTGACCAAGATTATACTTGGTTTGACATCATAGTGGAAATATATGTTATTCAAATTGAAAATTATTCTGAGCAATTTATTCGAGCATATATTCAAAAATGATTCATAGCTTTTGATTAATAATTTGAATAATAATAATATTTTCCATTAAATGCCCAAAAATGACATAAAAATTAGAAATGAAAACAAATTATTTTATTATTAATTATTTTCAATATATTATTGAATATAAAACTAAAACATTATTTCGGGAATAAAATAATCATTAGATTTGTCAGTCATTCAGACTTTAAGTAATCCTTTTCTTAATAAAAATAAAAGTTTTGAAAAATAAATGTGTTTTTTGTTAGTTTTGATTTCGATATATATATCTTCGAAGACAAAGAAGAAGAAGTCATCGATTTTTTAAGTAAAATTGATTTCAGATTTAAGTTTTTGAAAGAAAAAACATTATTTCGAAGAAAATTGAAATCGAAATGAATTTTTTGTCCATTAATTCCAATGATTTTCTTCGTTACAAATGGTTTGATTTGGCCTTAGATTTACTGATATGTTGTTTGAGTCTGTGATAAGCCTTTTCCAAGTTAATCATCTCCTAATGACAAAAAGATACTAGTTTAATATTTCTACTTCAAAATGAATTTCTATTTTTAAACTATTTTTGAGCTTGGGTATTTTTTTATAGGCTTTAACTTATTTAAGTCAAAATTTTCCGGAAAAGTGGATATTTAAAAAAAAATTAACAAGTATCAAATTCAAAAAGATAACCAATGATTATTAAGAGGGATAAGCTATATGGCCTGATTTAGTACTAATCAAATATATTGATCTTGGATAATAGAACTGTATTTTAAATTTACAGTTTGTAATATTCATTATTTTTTCCCCAAAGATATTATTTTAAATTAATTGAATTAATCCAAGATTTAATGATTTTAGCATGCTTCAATTTAAACCAAACAATGAAAAAGGTTTATTAAATTTATTATTATTCAATTGAATTTAACCTGGGTCTGATTTGATAAGGCTATCATCAGTTTATTGATGATTAGATTCTTTTCTTTCAATAAATAGGAAATTTTTTCGATCTCTTTCTTGTATTTGAGTACTTCATCGCTGACTCTATTTTCGGACTCATTATTATTGTTATATAAAACTGATTCATAAGAATTTTGTTGGTCTTCGCCTTCTTTCTGATCAACACATTCTTCAGCGATATTTGTCTCTAAAATGTCTTCATTGAGCTCTTCATCACTTGTTTGTGACATAATTTCATTCGAAGATATCTCTGATATAAATATTATATCAAATTTTTATTATTTTATTATAACATAAAATTTTATTTAATATTTAAACAAAAAAATTCAATAAACAATTTAAATGAAAAACAAAAGACTTAATTCAAGTGAAGCCTTATTTAAAAACAATTAACTGGAATAAAAATCTCAAATAATTTGAGTCAAAGTATAGAATAAATGACTTTTTGTTGGCTTAAATGTAATCCAATAATAATAATATAAACGATTCGAAAATTATTAGAAATATTATCTAATCTTCTCTATTGACTCAAATGTCTATTAAGTTGTTTTGCATTTATTTTAAGAGGTTATCAAGCTCATCCATTATAAAACGTCAAAGATTATATATCAAGCTATTCTATAACCCAGATTAAATTCGCCGACAGATTCAAGAGAGTCTTTTGAAACATTCAAATCTGAGGAACGTTTATCATATTTTAAAGACCAAGGTTTTTTAGGGTGAACATCTTGATAATCTCTGTTATTACCTTTTCCTAGATAACAATTAATCAAATTCTATTCAATAATCGCGTAACTATTGGTAGAAATTTGATTTATAAATTAACCAAGAATGTTTTTCATATAAAAATCGTAGAAAACTATTGAATAATCTGAAGTTCATTTTTCTAGAATGTTCTAGTTACTAGGATCTTGTATAATTTAGAGCCGGAACTTAGCCTTTATTGCTCTCAAATTAAATCAATTTTTGAATTTTACTTTAATTTTACTAATATTTTAATAATTATTTTTAGAGATTCTATTAAAGAGTAAAAACCAAGATATAAGTAAAAAAGGGTTTCCATAACTTTTATTCAATCATTTTATAGAAAGTTTAGTTTTGAAGAAAAGTTATTTAATTAAAAGTTTTTGTCTAACATTTAAAGGATTAATAAATAATTATAAAACAAATTAATTATTTAACAAACTTTGGAATTATTATAAAACAATTTGTCAAACATTACATGCATTTCAATAACCAATAGTAGGGTTTAAATCGGTTTTCCTTCGGTGTCCTTCATCCAGACCTGTTGGTCAATGTGTCTGTTGACTGGTATGTGAAGAAGTCGACAGTTTTCCATTAGACAAGTGGTTGTCCGCCAGTAATAACACTCTCCCCTATCATTCGCCGGATGTTTGGGTCGACAAAACTTAAGGTCTTTCTGTTCATTAGTGGCCGCGAAATATACTTTTAACGGCTCTGTCTGTCCCTTATGGTAGTAATTGATATTCGGATGAATTGTCGACTGAGTTCTGGCGATGGCCTCAACCGGAGAGTTAGGATTATCGTAATATATGAAAATAGAGTGCTTCCTATTGATGACCTGTTCCACAGCTATTACTTTACCGAAAGCGCCGAATAAATCGATTATTGCCTTTTTGTTATCGATATTAACTTTTTCTATTCGAAGTCCATTATATCCCCAAATATTTGTCGGTTTCTCCCGTTTTTCAACACATTTTGTCTCCACTTTAGTCATAGCTTTTGTTTCACTAGACTTAGGTTTGGCCACAATGTCGGCCCAATTCCTGGCCTTTCTATTGGTGGTCACCATATTATCACATCTCTTATCAATACATTGAACTCCAGAGCCGACAATCAAATCATTTTTGTCGTATATTTTATTTGTTATTATTATTTGTGAGTTATTTGAACTCAAATTCGAGTCATTATTGTTGTCCACAAAATTATTTAAATTCTTGTTTTCAATGTCTTCGTTATCATTAAAATTGTGGTCAAACTCTTTATTACAATTTTGAATGCTTTGTGAGAGGAGTCCATCGATGGCCGACCGAATGGTTTCATACATTTTGGCCCCTTTTATAGCATTTTGTTTATCAAAACCCATGTCTTTGAGGGCCCGAAACCTCAATTCAATTAAGTCTTCTATGGCTTCGGTTGAGTTCGCATTCATTTGGAGTATTAATTGATAGGTATTCTCGGCTTTTGTGTACTCTTTGAGGCCGACCAGTGCTCGGGCTTTACGTAAATAACACTTTTCAATGGATCGGTTGAGACGAATGGCCTCTTCGCTGTCCACTAATGACAAGTGATATAACTCAGTCTTCTCGTAGCAAAAGGCCCTGTTCAAATAAAACCTGTAGTCAAACGGACACATCTCTATGGCCTTCGAGAAGAGATCAATAGCTCCGTAATAGTCACCCGCTTCGGCCTTTTGGTTGGCCTCCGATCCCAACCAAAGAGCTTTACTTCTAAACATTTTTTTTAATTACTATTAAACTTATTAATCAATTAATTAATTACTTAATTAATTAAACGGCAAATAAAAAACTAATTAAAAGAAAAATATTTTCATAAATATGTAATCAAATGACTTATGTTTTTGTCGCCGATAATCACCAGTTGTTTACTATTGTCTATCAATTATTGATATGATTACAGAGTTTAGGCTTTGACTCAATTGCGATACAAATATGAGATCTCATTCATTACAGTTTAGTCATTCATTTTTAATAATTAATATTTTTATTCATTAGGTTTTGATTTTGAGTTTGTTTTAAACTTTTGACGAAACAGATTTTGAGGCAATAGTGATGGCCAGCGGTTGGCATGTTTTGCTCTTGCTCAAAATATTTAATGGAAAATTTCCGGAATTTCATTCAGTGCTCGTCATATATCGTTAGTATGAGTCGACGGATGGGCTTTCCTTTGACCCCTTTTTCAAAACTCTGGTATATCCTGGGATTTTCCGTTCACTCACTCACAGTTTATTGAACCCTTGGGTCAAAGGTCTGGCCATCACTTGCTTTGAATAATAGAAAAAAGCAGTTGTTGTGAATATTTGTGATCTGTTTATCACTAATTTTATTTACTAACCATTTATTTAATGAAATAGTTTTACACTTTTATTATTAGTTTCCGAGTCATTAACTTTTATTTTTCAATACATTTTCTATTTATATATAATATTATATAATATTATTCAAAATGATTTCACATAAAAGCCTTGAAATAGCATTAAACTCATGTTTTTGCCGATTAAGCTAATAATTGGATGATAAACTAATTTTTATTTTATCCTGTTAATGCTCTTGTTCAACTTTTTGCAGTGATTACGTGCTTAGAATTCTATGGATTTATTTTATAGAGATATCAATATACGTTAGCTTTGGGATGGTAGTTGAGACGTTAGCCAGTGGTGAGCTACTGTGCTTTTAATGTGCTTTTAATTAGTGTTACTATATTTGTTAATTAGAGAGTATTGCTAGTTGACGTCAAAATAAACGTGTACAATAAATTTCATCAGCATAAAATAAAACTTTAAAATACCTTAAAATAGATATAAGATTTCTCTAAAGATGGAAACCCCAGTTCCATAAACTAAATAAATTAAAAATTTACTCGAGTCTCCAATTTGAGACTCGAAAGCTATGCATTTTAATAACCAAAAGTTTCCTTTG
>JAQFZI010001014.1:0-11660 GCA_034695605.1 Eupelops occultus
TCTCTCTCTCTCTCTCTCTCTCTCTCTCTCTCTCTCTCTCTCTGACTCACACCTCACTTCTTCCAGCGCTCATTCCCTAAAGCCTAGTCTTCTTAGAGTATCTGAACGAATGAGTAGATGTATGCAAAAGGAAAGACAAATAAAAAATTTAGTTGAGCTCATAGTGTCTTCAACGCCACAAAAGATCATTTATTTGGTTAAAATCATAGCAAAGACTGTATGAGAGTATCGGTTAAAAGTTAATCTTTGGTTCATATATAAAGAATTGTATTATAACCGTAAAGAAGCGTGAGTTGAAGCTCAAGCAGACACCAATTCCTACCAATTGTCACACAATACACAATAGCTTCACTTTAAAGCTTCTCTTTTCTAACTTTTTTTCAAAAAAATAACGGTTAGACTGTATTTTTTGCCAACTTTTCATACTCTCACTCATAGGTTGTGTCGTCTCAGTTGAAGTGTTTAGAAAAGTCTATAAAAAATGCATTTATCGTTTCACAGAATTGTATGCACTCCAATCAGTAAAGAATAGTTAGTTTTGCAGTACTATGCATATGCCTACCGCCCCTCGAGACTGATTCCTTACACTACTATCTCATACAATACTGTTTTATTCGACTCTCTCTTTGCATATATGATATAACGTTATAAAAGTTGAGCTCTTTTTCTGTCTCTGATTCTGAAATTCTTGTGAAAACGTTGTGAAAATCAAGTTTTAGGAATCAGTGATCCCTCGGCTTATTAGGAGAGAGAAAGAGAGAGTCAGACTCAATGTTAATATTTAGTGCAAGCGATGCATAGTTTCTCAATTGACTATTCCTCATATGAGGTGTCTATTGATTTTCAATATTATTTGTCCAAAAAAACGAGAAACAAGAGCTTTGTGTCAACAAAAAAAGACAGCATTAGATGTTGTGTTGGCAGCAGTGGATGGGTTCGCGTGCTTTCCTCTCATTTGTTACATTTGGGTCTCTTTCTGAGAGATCAATAGAATTTGATGTTAACGTTACCATTCATTTGCCATTCGTTGCCATTCGTCAGTAGTTCACAAACAGTTCACTCGCTGTCATTGTTCACAAACATTGTCCACAAATGCAGTCTAAAGAAGTGTATAAGTAATCTACTGTTCAGTCAGTCTCCATATTATCGCTTTTATATTATATCTATTTTATTATATTTGTTTGCGTTATGTCTCACATCTCAGTCATCATTTGACAGTGCATTTAGTACTTGCTTTCTATGATTAAAATCTATCGCAAATATTCCATTAGAATAGGAGAGACTTATTTCCAAAAATTCTCAAAATATGTCGAGAATTTTGCCAATAATCGCAGTTTGAGATAATTGCAGTAAAACCCGTAGAAAAAGCTTTCTCCCAGTCCTTAACAATATAAGAGGTATGGGCTCTACAATTGGTCAATGAATGCACATATTAGACTGTTGGCAGCAGTTGAGCCATTCTTGCAATTATTTGCTCTCTCTATTAGATCTCATTCAAGTTTGAAAGGGAATTATAATGAAAATTCTCTACCCATTCAAACCCTTCCCAATACTAATTCAAAAACATCCATCACTATTGCCTTTTGATTGAAAAATATTAATTTACTTTTAATTTCTTAAATAAATTTAAATATTGATTCTAAAAAACAAAATATATAAATTTAAAAGAGTATAATCAGATAAATGATAGCCCATTCCATAAATAAATGATTCAAATAATGATTTAAAAAAATTCATGAATTCTGAAATATTTAAAAGAGAGAGGAAGCTCTGTCGTCTGGAAGCCTGGTCATCTATGATTATTTGTGTGCAATCGAATAAACACATTGAACCGCTGCAAACACACACACACACACACACACCAGCTCTCAGTCGTAGCCAACACACACACACACACACATACACAAAGCCTGAAAGACTGGTGCATATATGAAATTCGCTGATTTTGGTTGCATTTGGTCGTCGTCTCTGAATCTATGGAATACAACATTTGATTTATTGCCACCTATACTATACTTTGACTGCTTTTGCCTCTTTTGCTGCATTGCCGGCCATGCCTTTCCTGAGTCTTGTTTTCCCTTCCATTTCAACTTATATTCAATATAAGTTCGATTTATAACTGGCACAACATATATATATATACCACTGCATACTCTCTGGCCATTAACTTTTGTCAATATTATTATTATTACTTTTATTAATAATATTAATAGTGTTTGTAGTGTTGGTTGTATTCAATTCGATAATTATTTTTCATTTCAAACGAAAGTATAGTTTTATACAATTAATTGTCTGACTATTTGTTCGATTAGTTATAAGTCTTATAATCCGTATTAAAGAGACACTAATTGGTACACCTCTCGAGTGACGATTGTCTACAGTGTCTAAACTGATCTGGTCGTAAGTGGAGTGGATGTCTGGTATGTGAGCACTACTTTAGTCCGGTTAATAGTGAGTCTCAGTTGACAGCCTTAATTGAAAATCGATAAGGAAAAGGAAATGCTAAGTAATTTTTGGTGTACTTTTATTCTCAACCTGTTGTTGGTGTTGGCTATCACTCTATTGCCAATGTGTTAGTAGTCTTGCAATACAAGAATTGCACAAAAACTGAGTTATCACAAGAAGACAACACAGCAGGAGTAAAACCTAATGCCATTTTAAAAAACCCAATTGAGCTCAAATGTGGTGCTCTTTGATATATATTATATATATGTTTGTCTCTTATAGACAAGTCTCGAGTGTTCCCCAACTATGCAAAAGTGGGACTTTATTGCACCGCTTTTTTTGGCCCCCACTTCGACTCCAATAGATTAAGTCATATTGAAGTGAAAACTGGATGAAGAGGTGGGAACTCACGAACATAGAAAGATTGAGAGTCGACACAATTGTCAAAAGATATTATTTCATTTCATTGAGAATAATAGGCGCCACAGAACTAGACTTTGACTCTCAAACGCTTCTAATCTCGGTTTACGTTAAAGATTTTCTCATTTCTTATTATCTTTCGGTCAAACTTTACTCAAAAATAATTTTTCACTCTTTTAGTTCTCAAATACTTTCATAACATAATCCTTATTCTGGAAAAAAGTAAATACAGTTTTGTATAAAAGTGTAAAAGTTGTGAATTATTTTTAGGAAAAATTTGAATGATTGATGACTTCAACATATATTTATTTTTTAAAGTCTGAATAATCGAATAAATTTTAGTTTTGGCAAATAGACGGTTGGTTTTTCATTCTGTGCTCAAAGCATTTCAATATAAAAATTATTTCCAACCTTGCAATTTTAATCGAGAATCAAAACTCAGTCAAATTCAGTCTTTCTTTATTTTAAGTCAACCGAATAAGCATTCAATGGTTGAGGTATTCAATGGTCGAGTTTTAGCAAAAATTTTCAAAACTAAGAGCAATAAAAATGAGCAAAACGTTTATTACCCCATCTTTTAGGGAAGCCGTCAATAGGGAGAAAATGCAGAAACGAAGCAATCAATAAATATTTGCCGACAGCGTCTCCACTCGGAATCAATTGAACTCTGGCTGAATACCATTTGATTTCTACATATATTTCATATTCGAGAGAAAAAAATTAATTAAATATTTTTTATTTAATTTTTTGTTTCAAAAGAAAGATTGGAAAATGTTTTGAATTTTTTCTCATTCGAAGTAATCCAGTATTCAATTGGTAGTGATTTCACACGAAGACTATCTTTTGTATCTCATATATGGAAAAATTCTTGTAATTAATGAGATTTCAGATTTTAAAACATGAAATAAAAAATTTGACATTACATTGATTGATTAGTTTTGATAATAAATGAGCTTGGGCACCAACATCTCAACAATGAGCAGAACTGTTACAAATTGAATCTGAGTTGAAATACTTTTAAATGCCTCCAAAACTTTTCACTCGAATATAGAAACTGAGATTTTCAGGTAAAACGAGACTCGATTTTATAATTAACTTCAACTCTAACTTCAATTTTTTTAAACCTTCGCTTTCGCTGCCATTCGAAGAAAAACTCACAGATTTTGATAAATAACTAAAAAAACAATTTTCGCATTTTATTTATTACAGTATTTAATAATTATTTAAATCACTTTTTATTTCACATTATATATAAATATCTTTTAAACAAAGTATTGAATATGTCTTCAAATTATATTTAATTTTATTTGATTCGTGGTTAAAGTTATTTAAATAAATGTCATTACATTAATAATTTAAAATAATTATTATTTAATGTTAGAAAATGATTCAAATATTTTCGAGTCAATGATTATTATTAAAGGAGTTCAGCAATAGTTGTAGTTTCACATCGCTTTCCCTTAATTGTCTGTCAGTGAAGATAACAGTGAGTCCGAAAGAGGAACGCCATTTCTGACAAACCTGTTCGACCCCAAGGCATAGATTAGTGGAAAAGCGGTGCAGTTTTGGCGGAGAAATAGCTTTTAATTTTATTACTTTACGACATTGGGCTCAACGAATGCATTACAAAATAATAGCATCATTTCAATTGATGTGCGATATTGAAGGTAAGGTATGTCCACTAATGGGGACAACTCTTTGCCGTCAACAAAGAGTGAAAACATTTTGTTTTTCCACATCATTTGGAAAGTGAAACACAAAACATGTCTTTAGAATAACCGCTAAACCAAAAGTCAATTCTCTTTAAAATCATTTAATAAAATCTTTGAATTCTGTAAAATCAGTTATTATAACAAAATATCATATTTTTATTACAATGTTTTGCCAATATTTTTTATGATTGTTTTTATGCTCACAAAAGGACAACAATTATTTGATATCATATTAAAAATCAAATTAAATTCTTAAATTAGATTAAGAAGAAATTCGTGAGATTTTTCTCACAAATGAATGATTTTTCAAATAATTGAATTAAAGTTTTATTTCAAGTATAAGTGTATTCTGAAAAATGACCGTATTTTTTGAAAACAGCTATCATTTGATTGTCGTTAGTCTGATCTTGAACGCCTTATGGCTGAAAAGGCGCTCAGAATAACTCAGAATAATTATATTCTGAAAACAACAAAAACAGGAAAAGTTCTAAACAAGAGGTAAGAGTTTGTTATCTTTCTTTGTATTTGAATACATTTTACACTTTAAAAGTTTGAAATGTTTTTAGAAATTGTCCGGAAATATGCAAATGTTATGTATATATTAAAAGCTCATTTGCGGCTGATTTGGACATTACATAAATCAAAATAAACTATATTTTGTTGAGTTTGGTTTCGCCCCAAACACAGAATAAAATTTTATGAAAGCGAAACGAATATCTATCGGAAATTTTTATCTTTAGATTATATATTTAGAAATTGAAACTCTTGATTGTTTTGGTGATATTGAGAAACGTCAGCTTCGAGTTTATTAATGTTTCCCTGAATATGATGTGAATAGAAATATCTGTAATAGTCTTCATTATAAATGCATTATTTTCATCACATATTCACTTCAAAAAAGGCTATAATTTTTGTTTTCTGTTGTTGTGATCAACGAATCAGACAAACAATTGAACGCCACTTAAAGAGGAAACCATTTCTTCGCCACTTCTTTTTTTTTAAAAAAAGAGACTCGGAATGTATGAAAATATAATTTGGAGTAATAATTACATTGAGAGCGTGTTTGGCCAACATTTTGGACGAGTGCGTGAGTCAAATCATAAGAGCAAATCAAGGAATGGCCCAATGCTTAGGTTTTGCTATAATCATCAGCACTGATGAGAGACTAACACTACACCACTAATTGTACGCTTTTTATATTAGAGCCTCAGTCTTATCAGTATTCAGTATTTCCAAAGCAATTGTTTGCTACTTAAAAAATATATTAATGTTTTCTTACAATTTATATATTTTAAAGTATTTTTAATGTTTAATTTAATAACTTTTGTCTCATTCAATGATTTTTTCCTTAAATTCTCCCGAATAAACTAAAATATTTAGAAAATTCATGTTTTTGTGTGAGTTTATCCTCTCATTTCATGTGATACTAACGTTAAAAATTCAATGATTGCATGCAATCACTAAAATGAAAGAATAGATAAATATATAAAAGTTCTCAAACAAACAAAAAAAAGGAAGAAATTACAAAAAATCAAAAGAAAGCTCCAAAAGGGGACAAACAGTGGAGAGCGAGCGAGCGAGCGAGAGAGAGAGAGAGAGAGAGAGAGAGAGAGAGAGAGAGAGAGAGAGAGAGAGAGAACTCATTAAAGATGTGCATATTATTATTATTGGAGAACATGACAAGAGCTGGAATTGGCAGTAAGCCTGTAGTGCGCAAAAAGTTAGATTTGAATGTAGACAGTGATGGATTACTAGAGTGTAATTATAATTCGTGAACCCCATTCTTTCGACCCCCCATTTTCCCCCATTGCTGTTATGTCTCTGAATGGCGCCCTTCTTCACTACAGGAGATCGGGTGGAGAAAAAGCAAATTCTGATGAGTTTTCTTTTTAAAACTTTTTAATAGACATTATTTTTTAGAGAAAAAGAATTTTTTGAACTCTGAATCTAAAGACTAAGAAATAAGATTCAAGACATTAGTCAATAATTTGAAATTATAAATGGCTTTCAAAAAATTTTTGAATAATCGAAATATTTTTCTTAAAATTATGAACAAAATCACAAAACATCAGATGAAATATACAAAAATAATTGTAGTATCGATAGAAAGAGTAAAAGAGGGGACGGTTCGGTGGATGAGATGATCATTAATTTTCTTAACCATCTATTCGGCACATGCGTGAGGTCGACACTAAATAATGAAGAGTTGCTATAATATAATGTGTCGCATAACAAATATTTGAATTTCATTCAACATTATTAACATTACTAAACATAAAGTCTATTGAATGCAATGAAATTCAGTGACTGTTGTGAGTATTGGTCCCAAAGAAGGTCTTTTTGCGTGATTATAGATCGTTATTATTTGGTTTTGAGTTTGCTTTATATCGCTTTATAAATCAACCGAAAAACTATTCAAATTTTTTCTTTTAACCATTTCTGCCATCGAATTACAAAATTGGCTCAAATGATGACTCAAATGAACAATCATTTCAATGACTAACGCTTTGCATGATTTCAATTCAAATAGATTTTGAATAGAGAAGAAAAGTGTGAACTTTGATCCGATTGTCGGTATATTATTATCTAATTTTGTTCCACTATTTCTTGAGTGCAATCAAATTTTCAAAAGAGTTTCGTAATCGACATTTCATTTATGCGATCAATCTTTTTATCAAATTAAATATCAAATTAATTCGAGCGAAAATTTATCAATCAAATCACTTTTTAATATATTTCCAGATAAATTAATTCAATATAGAGAGATGTTATCATGCACATATTAAAAAAGCATAAATTTTATTTTGAAATTTGAATCAATGTTTGTCTTTTGAAATGAAAACCAGAGAAAAGAGAAAGAATGGGAACTAAACTAAAATTCAAAAAATTTAATTGCTTTAAATGATTGGTAACTATGAGAAGACGAGTGGAGCGCCTCATCATTTGCATTGAACGCACAGATCGTTAGAACAGTTGATAAGTAAAGGTCGACGAAAGACGAATAGACTGGTAATTGCAATAGAGTTGGCACTAATACTACCGAACTATGCTTTGAAGGCCTTCACTGAAGTTGTTGTACCACTTATTTAATTAAACACAACTAAAGCCAACTGAAAATGCATTCACTTTTGTGTTTGAGTTTAAATTTGAAACCTTGAAAAACAACTGTTGCAAAGTTGTGTTTTGCCGGACCCCTCACACCCTCTTTTTGCCATTTTTACAAAAAGTATTTTTCAGATATTACTCGTTATATGAGTGGATAAGACAAGTAAAGGCACAATAGGCTCATCTCATCCATCTTTCGGTCGCCACTTCACGTAAAACTATGTGATGGTGTGTTTGGGGCCAATCCATCATTTAGTTTAACATAAATCAATGCTAATCTCGAAATTGCATTTCCTTTTCAAAAATAGTGAAATATGTGACATAAAAAACTGGCAAAACTGTCACTCAAACTCAGTATAAGAGATACCAACGCTTCCAATGTTTCCAAATCTCAAATCAAAATCAAAATTGAAATTAACTTTAAATATAAAACAACAAAAGTAAAAATCTGGAAACTAACTCAGTTTTTAAATATCTTATACTTGAAATGCTCTTGGAATTTCTCAAATCTACTTGCAAACAGGTTTTTAGTTTATTTTGAATCAAATTTTTTTCTAATTTTTTTTATTAACTTTTAGTTAATCCTTAAACTTAAATGTAATACACGATAAGGAATGTTAGTATAAAAGTTGCGGTTTATTATTATAATAACATTTTTGTCATTTATATAACTATTTATTATATATATTGAATGAAAAGAAAAAGTTTTATTGAAAAAGAAAATTATTATCATTTATATGGAGTGATGGGAACAACAGTTATTGTATATAATATGCAATCGGATTGGTTTTAATGAAAAAGTTTTAATAGTGTTTGATAGCAGTTGTTGTTTATGTCATTTCAAGTTGTGTGAGAACACAGGCAATGATTAATGTATTTTTGTGCTAATTTATTATGTGCTACCTTTGCAAGTCATATGATTGGTTGCTGTTATTCGTTCCATTCCTACCTGCCAATGGGTCCCCACACCATATGATTAATGGTTGACCCCATAACGACCTCTGTGTTGCAGGCGCTCAACACACGCTCTATGATAGGCTGGAACGGATCGACCGAATATCGATTCTCAAATAGGAGACTGAATGCCAGTTATGAGAAATAGTGGAGTGAATGCCATCACCAAAATGTTTGACTTGAATGCAAAAAATATTTTAAATTAAAATATGTTGAGCTGATTATTAATAGAATAAAACAGTGAATAGGGATGGGGACAAACATTCAATCTAAAGAAAATTTAGTAGAGATGAGTCCTAAATATATTAATGCTTTGAGGACTGACTGTGTCTTGAATTTAATTTAGGCATAACTTGAATTCATGTGAAATTAAATTTGTGTTAAATAAAAAATTCTTTAATAAACAGCAAATAAAAAGAAAGGAATATATTTATGAAATACTGCGGTCTCTAATAAATAAAGGATTGTATGAATAGAGTCAAGACATTGATATTTTACAAGTTTACAAAATACCAGTTATATAATAGAGCAAAGTAATAGTGTCTCACTTGGAGCACACCTTTTATATACACTGTTAGCTATTGTGGGCGAGCAGTAGAGCATCAATAGATAGCATAGAATAGTGAACAGAATAGTAGAGTTCATGTTCACAAATTTTAAATCCATTGCATTGTATGAGTAAATTAATGGAAAGCACACCGAGTGAAGTGACTTATAAATCCTAGCTCTTTGGAAAAAGTTAATCTGGTCATAAATTAAAAGTCAAGTTATGCATTATGTATATATATATTATATAAAAGGCAGATGCGATTCGATGCAATCCTATGCCATCCAATGCGGGCAAAGCTATACTAAGGCTTCAAATACCAACTATTATGCAATATATCGTAGAGATTGATAGCAGAGCTTTGATACTATTCTATAGGAATTTAATTACACACTCCAATAGGTATAAAACGATGCATTAAAACACTTTTGAGATTTTGATGCAAACTTTTTAGAATCGCATTGAATCTCACTCTTAGCCCAAGCCTGAGCTTCAAATGATGTGCTTCCACTTGAAGCCAGTATTTGATGGCAATGTAATGATGAAAAATGGCTCGATTTTGAGTTGAGAGGCGAAAAATGGCCAAAACAAAGCTCTAATGACAACACGATATACAATTCAAAACAAATAACGAAAAATTGTCAAAAAAGAAATAAGAAGACAATCAGACTCTTCTAACGTGAGTCTTATGGCAGACAATCACAACTAATGAGTTCAGATCAAATGAGCTTAACTTCAGCTAAACATTGGCTAAAATGTATTCCTAAACAGTGCTGATTGTTTGCCAACAGTTCACAATTATTAGCGCTTCCAGTGTTTGATGGCATAGAATGGCATTGAAATAAGAGTTATGTTGTGTGTATGGGAGCCCTAATGCCAATACTATTAGGGATGATGGGACGCATTATGAGGCCCGCAACAAATAAATCTTATTACTTGAGTTAACCTCACAGATAGTCAAAACTTTTAAGAAACAATTACAATAAGAAATGGTGTTTAAAATGCGCGTGTTTTGCTCTTGTCAGCAAATAGGCCATAACCAGTTTTCCCCACTGCCTCTTTATTTTTATTGTTATTGCTTTTTGAGTGCTTTATGTGTGTATGTGTTTGTATGTGCAACTGGATGTGGATATGCTCTATGTGTGTGTCAATGTATCCTATCGTTTACTACTGTTTTGCAAAGCTATGAGAAAAATATTAATCTGTTTACTAATGTTTTCCCTTATATTCACTTCTCTATGACTACTGGAAAGTGTAAGTGAATCAGAAAAAGCATTTGTTTATCGGCAATAAATTTACTGTCAAATTGATGGCCAGCATAGACCACCCCAAGCACCCAACTAGTTGTCCCTTCAATCTTTACATCCTTGCGCCCAAAACATAACTGAAATTCGGACCAAACACTTATTCTCTCGAAGGAGTCCTTCGATTGGGAACAATGATTAGTCGTTTCTTTAGTCAATTCCAGTGCCCAAACAAGACAGTAGTGTTTGACTCTAAGACTGTTAGACTCAGCTATGAGTTGAAAAAAAATGTATGGATCTATCAATAGTGAAAGGAAAGGAAATAGTTGTGCTGCACAGCACATCTGGCTCTACAAGAATGAGATGATGGGTAAGTTTTTGGGAGTCTTAGTTGTAAGTGAAAAACATTGGCTTCAATTGTAGGTATTGTATGTTAAGGGAAGCGATAGTTGATTGGGTGCTGTCATGCTTTATCATCGTTTGATTTTTGCATAAAACAAAAGCAAACATAGTTTGAGAGTTTGAGAGCACATAAAAGACGATAAACTAATGCAATATATATTTGTATTCGGCTTTTTTTGGTCACATCTATCATGATTATAGCACAGTTACCACTACCAGTGCTATCACTAGTACTATGCGTTGCACAACAAATATAAGAGCACAAGACAACAGAGTGTACGTACAGAACATACAAGTGCAACATCAGCAGCAATGGCAACGGTTGGTGCTCTCATACATTTGTCATTGGTTTAGGTATAAGTTTTAAGCCAAACCACGAAAACCACCGAACAGTACGCCATAGTATGGAGTGTATGGCATAATAAATAATATAACTGCTTATACTTTCATATAATTTATTACCAACTTGCAAAAGGACATGTTTGCCACAGCAGCACAGGCATAGCACAATCAGACTACCAGAGAAGGCACGCATCCAAGCAAATAGGAAATGAGTTTCAATTCCGTTATTATCGGCTCATCAAACAGTGATGGCAACTGTGTCTGTATTCTGCCTGTGCCAACATTCAGCCACCAATTGTTTTCATGCAATACTAGTTTAAATAAGACCTCTTTATATTAAAATAAATTCAAAACCTTTTTGGATATGGAGGTCCGTCTCATTTATGGAGTGACTGATATTAACATTCTCTCTCTCTCTCTCTCTCTCTCTCTCTCTCTCTCTCTCTCTCGTTTTTGTAATATTTACTTATGTCTGGGAAGTGTGATTGC
>JAQFZI010001015.1:0-11651 GCA_034695605.1 Eupelops occultus
GCCGGGGCCTAGAAAGTGCCTTGCTATAATTGGATATTGCTTTAATCGAAGTTGCCGAAACTGAATATTTACTGTATATTTATTCTAAAGAGTGTCGATAAAAACATTTTCGAGTTTTATGAAAAACCAATTTTTGGTTTGTGTTTATTTTTTCAATATTTAAATTCATATTTCAAGAGATTATTGAATAAATTGAAGTGAATTTAATTTTAAAATTAAATTATACTTTTTGTATAAATCTATGCACAGCCTCTCAATCGACCCTCAGGTCTATCTCTAAAAGGTTTTGACACTTAATTTATTATAATTTATATATTACATGTCTCAAACACTCTCAAAAAGAAAATTTTATTCTTATCACTTTATTAAATTTAAAATCGTTGTGTGAGACTAGTTAGAGATATAACCATGATCATCTTTATTATCTTTAATGTCAACTTTTAAAGTGAATTACTGAGAAATAAAGTGATTTCAAGTGACGTTAAACAAAATATTGAACAGTAATTCATTATTTTTCTGTCATTCAAACGAATTTTTTAAATATTTGCCAAAAAGATTATTTCACAGACAATATTTTGAACATACAGTCAAAGAATTCCCAAAATTTCATGTTTTACACTAAGAATCGATTTTCTATTTTTGACGAATTTTCAAAATAGTAGTCAATGACTACTAAAGATTAAAAAAATATATTACAAGGTTCTTTTTGGTCGACCGACTAATTTATTGCTACAATAAACAAATGGGAAGCAATTGTTATCACTTTATTTATTTGTGAGTCAGATCACCACTTAGTGGACATTAGCTTTTGTTTCATATAAATTCCTGATCGATGAACACAACAATTCTCCCTAAAGTATAAAACATCTAATTTGGAAACACATTCCACATATGATATTATTTTTATTTGAGCAATGCCAAACTATAATCAAAAATAGAAATAACCAAATATTATTTGAGCAAGCTGTATGTACTATAAAGAACCTTATACATCCCAGAATTTTAAACATTAAGTGAAAAAGGTTTAAAACATTTTAGGCGAAGTGTGAATATACCGAAAATACACTAATAAAGTTCATTACTTAAAGATAATCGCTTTCCTTACTGTTTATTGCATTTTCTTTTTATCGGTTCCGATTCGAATAAATGCTAATGTAATAGAAAGCAACAAGGTTATTCTCTCCAAAATATATTTAAAATATTGGACATTATTTTTATTTACAAATATATAAACATAAAAATTTAAATAATTTTATACACAATTAACTGTTCGAAGAGATATAATTAAGTTTTTATCATTTGTGGACAACCATTGTTTAACTGGAGTGCAATATGTAATCGTATTCCTGACCTTTTCACTAATAGAATAGAAACAAAATTCACAATAATTTTAATAAAAGTTGATATAAAATGACTCACTTGTCGTCAATTATGTTGAGTGGTATTAATTTCATTGTATTAATCAAAACCGAATTTTCTGATATCTCTTCAGAATTGGGTCTCTTTATGAAAGTTAAATCGATTTTTGTAATATCTTTGAGTGGACTCTCACTTGAGATAATAAAAGCGAACTCTTCTCCAGAGGAACGCTGCAAATGTCTAAAAATGAATTAATTATTATCTTCTCGAATGCCTTTTGCGACAAAACATTACCGACTCTTATAATCTTTAAATGTGTTGTTATGTGAATGCAATCTAATGTGAAATTTGCCATCAATTGAAGATTTAGTCCACTGAGTTGTCATTTTTACCAAATATTGATGGACTGATATTTACACAGAATAATGTTAGGCCTAATCAATCTTATTTATAAGTTTAGACTTAATGCTCACCACAAAAGGGCTGCCTATCATTGGTTAGAATGAAATATTTATTATCAATTGTTTGTCGAATTAAATGAGTATTGAGTTCAGTATTAAGTCCAACGACAACACACTTCTCTCCGTTTGGACCACAGGTTGAACATAAGCCTGACATAAATTGATCCCAATTCTTACACCTGTATGCAATGGGAGTGCAGTCTCTGTTTGTTCTGAACAAATAGTCCACATAATAATGAAGCGCTCGTTTATGATCGCAGGATATCGTTTCAAATATCCCTTAAATTATATTCAAATTTTTAATTAAAAAACATTTCGTTTAATATACTTAATTAAAAAAAGACAAACCATCTAGGACTCCTTCGTCCAATAAGGTATCCATAACTTGTCGATCACAACCAGGCTGTCTATTACCTCCATTGAAGTATATATCTATTGTTCCGATTTCAGTTTCCGTTCCTATTCCTGCAAATAATTAGAATTTTAATATTTGAAAGATTTGTGAAAAATTTGTTGATTTTGAAACTTAATTAGAAAACTAAGTTATGTTTAATATAATATTAGATACCATTATCTGTATGATAGGCGTCCACATAGAGAGCATCTGTTCTATCGATTCGAACAGCTTTAGGAACGCCATCAAAATAGGGTTTTGCGGTATCTAAAGCTGTAATTTTGCCAAGATTGTTGACTAATTTGCCCACATATCCAGAAATATGTGCCCCCAAACTAAATCCAATCAAATGAAATGATTGGGGTCTCGCCTTACGTTCGCTCTAATAGGCATTCAATTAAATGATGTGATTTGTCTCATATGACAGCCTAACAGTTACTTATGTTTAATCAAAAACAAATTTATTGTATACTTACAATCAAATAATTAATGAGTTGTGCGACCTGTGCAGCCACTACACGACAGTTAGACACTGATTGAAAGTAAAAACTACTAGCTCCTCGACTCCATCTCACAAGTATCACATTGGAATCATCATTATAAAGAAGGCCATCCTTTAACACTTCAAACATTTCCTGCAATAATTATTCATAGATTTCATTAATTAGTTTCATATAATATTAGTTAAAACTTTATAATACGTGTGAAATTCCATGAATTAGAAGACCCTCTTTATAGCCATGAATAACTATTCTAGTATTTTTAGCTGGATCAAAATCAATTGTTTCAAATAGATGAGAGTCAAGTGCTTCAATCTCTTGCGGCACTTCTGGAAATTTTCTCGAGAAAAATAAAAATTCGGTTCCAATTATTTGAGGCGATTGTGGAACACAACTGATTGGTCTGAAGGGAGATGAACTGAATGGTCCATCATTTCTGAAGCAACCAAGATCGTTATAACAAACTTCAGGGCTTCCAGCTTTTAATAGCCCAAAAAGAGGGGCAGCGAAGTCCAAAAAATTAAGAATATTCTGTGCTCTACAGAATTGAAACAAAACCAATATTAAAATTAACAACTTTTTGATTAACATATTTGATATCAATTTTTAAAATCCCTATCAAACTGTCCTCTCTATTAGAGTAATATAAAATGGTTATGAATGTCACCAAACCTTTGCCGTATTGGGTCCAAAAGAGAAAGTGTGTCCGATATTTGTCTGCCATTATTGACAAACCCTTCTTCAAAACTATATCAGTAGTAAAAGAAATTAGGATGAAATCGAAAACTAGATCACTGACCCTGAATCAATTCATTTGTTAACATTTTATAAACCGGTTTTCATAAGCGCTTAATTAACTGTACTTTTGATTTATTCGGATATAATTTATATATTTTATATAAATACTCAAAAATGGACTTCAAATTTGTACAAATATTTTATTGATTTTATTGATATAACTCTACAAATTTGTTGTTCTTTTTGATGTTTTCATTCACTTCTTGTAAAGTTTGTGTTTATATAAGAATAAAGAATTGAGGAAATCCTCGAGTGGATAATTTATACTCAAATAATTAATTGCTTACTCACTTGGGATAAAATTCAATTATTTTTATTTTCTTGAAATCAAAACATAAATATACTCTTGGGAATAATTGATTTCTACCTTAATATAAGAACCAAGGAAACTAAATATATCAGGATATTTTGAATTTCTATAAATGAGTTGTGAGATATTAGGAAAGATATTAGGAAATACACTTCAAATAATTTGAATGTTCAAGTAGTAAATGTCACAAGATTGCTCATTCAGGATTTTGACAAAACCAATTTCACATTTGTTTCATTAAATTTAGCCAGGGCATTAAAACTATCTCTACACATCATCTAAACTTAAAACTTAATAGCTTGGAGCTTTTCAAATAGAGGAAAACAATTTTATTTATCTTTTCATGGTTACTTAACCTCATTGAACTTTTCATAGAACATATGGTTTATAGAATTGGAAAGATTTCAAAGTATCTGATATATGAAGGCTGTGCTATTTTTATATTCTGGAATAAACTTCATTCCGTCGAAATAATCAAAAATAATAACATTTTCACAACAAATGTAATGCAGTTATGGTTCTAATGGTTGTAATGTTATTCATTACCTCTAATTGATTGTCAAATATTTATTTTCATTTTTAAGTGCAAATATCAATACATTTCCGGAAAATAGTTTTCTTTGAATGCATTTCATGAAAGATAATAAATACAAATAATGTTAGAAGAGTTTAACAATAAATCATTTTGTTTATTGAATGTAATTTTATTTAATTATATAAATTTGGGATAAATTATAGGGATTGTGTGGTAGACCTCTCATTTTTCAAGTTGCTTTCGACACTAGTGTTGCGACTATCTCTCGGTCGTATAATTACTTTGAGTCCATTTCTTGTTCTTAAGACCATTTCCCCGACAATAAATAGTTTGTCTCTTTGGTCGACGGACTCTATATGGAAGTCACGAATCACTTTCGAGACAACGATCTTCTGCTCTAAGAAAGCAAACTTCTGTCCGATACAATTGCGAGGACCGGCACTGAATGGGATATAGCAATAAGGATGTCTTCCCACACAATTTTCAGGCAAAAAACGTTCTGGAATAAAGAGCTCCGGATTGGGGAATGATTGGGGATCTCTATGCAAGACATATGTGAAAATACCACAAGAAGTGCCTTTTGGTACCAAATATCCGTCTGAAATAATTGAATCGATTTATTAACATTTTATTCTGAATTATATCAACAAAATATTACTTATAATCGTGTCTTCACTCAGTTTTCTTCCGATGAACGGTGCGGTCGGAAATAGTCTTTGAACTTCTTTAAGAACACACTCTAAATATTTCAATTGTTTGATATCTTCTATAGTAAATTCATATCCATCTGAATGTAAATCCATTATTGAATCGATTTCCTCTCGCACTTTATTTTGTATGTCCTGATGGAGGCCTAACATATATAGTGTCCAACTGATGGCCTGTGCAGTGGTGTCGTGACCCTAACAATATATTATTCTAAAGATTAACAAAAGGCAATAATAACTGCAAATCACGTAAATTTGCCATTAATTCAATGTAAACTCTCAACGGGTTTGATAGGGATTTGTGAATACCTTTGGGCACTACTTATCAGTTCTTTGCACACAATTTGTGAAAAGTGTGAAAATGGATAGTATTTGTTATAAATAGTTTTGCATACCTTAAAGTGACTGGAATTTTAATTAGCGAATAAACAAAGACTAACCGCGAACATAAAAGTGTCGACTTCTTCGCGCAGGTCTTCCTCTGTTAAGGTATTTGTAATGAGATGCTGCTGAAGCAATAAATCAAGAAATGCCAGTCTTTTCTTCTCAGTGAAGAAATTTGAATCCTTAATGGTATCCAAATTTTGGGGATTTATGTCTATATTATTCTGGTGTCGGATGTGTTCAATCCATTGCTGTTTGCGATCACGAATCACATTTGTTGTAAAAGCTTTCATTTTCTTCAATGAACTTTCAAATAACAGATAAATGCATTCAAATTAAAAGAATAAAACAAAACAAATGAAAGAAGTGCCGATTTTTTCGGCTTCTCTTAAGTTATTATAAAATAAAATGCAATTTAATTAGTTTTTCAAAACTTGTCAGACAATTACTTATTGTTTAAATAATTAGTATTCCGGTTATCATAAGAAAAGTTTGTTTATTTTATTGACTGATCTCATTCTGTGCAGAAATTTCTATTTAATAGATGTTCTGAGAAATATCTCAAATTAAATATTCTTCAAATGCTTCTCAAAGAAATATTAGGCACTGCCTGTCCTCTTGCTTAATTTTAGAGCTAATAAAAGCGCAATAAGGGCTCAATTTTACAAATAATAGACAATAAGTAATAAAAAAACTTTTAAGGTTTCATAACTTGTTTGTCAGGTTTCACATTATGTTCTGATGTATTATTCACTTCTGTTATCCAATCATTTGAAGCAAATTCAATGAATCGGCAAATCTTTTCAAAACAGAAGTCTTATAACATTTCTTTTTATTAACCAATTATTTGCAATAATAAGTGATTAATGAAAATTGAAAACAAAATACCGAAACAATCAATGACTTGATTATGTTTATTATTACAACTATTATGTAGCATGATACTTTTTGTGACTCTCAATTAACTTTCACGCTTAATTAAATAAAAACCTATATTGAAAACAAATAAAAAGTTTAACCCTGGAAATATTTACGAAAAAAATTGTATAACAATATATAAACTGAACCGGGATTTCTCGACCTGGTTATTTTTTTGTTAGGAAGAAGTGTCAAATAAAATCGATTTGTTTCAGTTGTGAAATAAATTATAGTTTTGACGCTAAAATTGCGTGAAATTAACTTAAATAGGATTTTTTTGGCACTCAATTAGCTTTTGGGTCATTTTTGATCATTTTTCTGACACCAAAATAATTGTTGGTTTCATTGTTTTCAGAAGTTTTGACAAAATTTATGACTATTTATATAAATGTTAAGTAAATATTTTGCATCAAACCTATTGAATTGTTTGCCGTATTGGCTCAGATTGAAAGCCCAGTCGGGCCATAACCAGGGTCTCATTAGTCTTATCAAAAATATGCCACTTATATCATGGAGGGACTGAACATATTCATGGTTAGAGTTGTTCTGAACGCCTACTTTAATTCCCATGGCTGTCTCACAGATCACATCTAAAGTGCATAATGTAATGATTGGCACAATATCTATGGGAGAGTCCAACTCATTGATCGCCAAAATAGACTTAATCTTTTCAATCAAAATAGTTGATTGTTCATTTATAATTGGTAGAAAGTCATCCAAAATGCGAAAATGAAAGGCTGGGGTCAATATTTTACGCCTTGTCTTCCATTTAGTTTTTGAACTGGTGACCAAACCACCGCCTATTTGATCGCATTGTACTACTTTTTAAAATTAATAACTTTAATTTAATACTCACCCAACCAAGGCTCTAAAAATCTATATTCCTCTGACTTGTCGGTCAATGTAGTGCTGCTGAGTATAACCTGAACAGTAATTATTAATATATGTAATTCTTTTCCCAATTTTGTGCAATAAATCAAAATTTTGTTAACTTTATTTCAAATTTCAGTGAAGTTGAAGCTCTGACAGCACTCACCTCAACTTCTGCAGGGGTAAAAAGTATAACGATAGGCTTTAAGCCAATCCAAATTCTGCATATCTTGTCCTTATAGTATATCAAATTCATAGCATTGAACATTTGATAAACAACTTTATTAATTAAATATAAAATAATCATTAAATTCAGAATTTAGAAAAATAATAAAAAAATATTTATTAGTAATTAATTTGTTTATTCACTTACGGACATAAGTGCCATATTCAAACTTTATTTTATCCAGGTAAAGAACAATGCAGGCATGTCCTATCCAAGGAAACAATGGATGAACAGGTGGACCGGGAATTCTCTCAATTATTGAGCAAATTTTTTTATATCGATAGAAGCGATAAATAAGATAAACAATCAAAGAATAAATTGTGAACTTAATCAGTAAATTTTCATAAGAAAAAATATTCATATAATGAACAGGATAAGTCAACAAATCCATATTCGAGAGACGAATCCAAACTTTTTAAGGACTTTGGTTTGACTGAAATGAACTCTGAAAACAAACTGACTTCTCTTCAAACGGAAAACAAATGTTTAGACAGAAAAAAGTGAAAAGTTTTTTCTTTAATCGAGTAAAATATTTGTACTCGTCTTAACCTAAATTATTAAAAATGTGTCCGCATTCAAGTCCAGCCCTAAAATGATTTGTCGATTTATTTCCGATTTGAATGCTTTCTCTTTCAGTAAAGCATTTCTAATATTTTTCTCAATATTAAGGGCCTATATTTGTGGTGCCAATTAACAGATGATGCAAAGCAAGTGCCACCCATTCCTTCAATAGTAAATTCGGTCAATTCTCTCTCACATCTGACTGGAATGGCTCTAAAATTAGTTAAATTTAGATAAAACCATTGTTTTTCGTCGGTTTGCTTTTAGGACAACAAAAACACGATTAACAACAATAAAGGTATAACTCCTGTAAAACAATTGCCACTAAATTCTGTCTCCGTTAAGGGAAAAACAGTGATTCAAATGAAAGTCTTTCGTAAAAATAGCGACCAAAGCATTACAAAAGCAATTAATCATTAATTTATTTTCTGCAGTGCTTTCACTTTTGTTTGACTCAATGGGAATTCATCGATAAATCCAATGATGCAAAAAACTATTACAAACAAAAAACAGTAAAACTTTTTTAGATCTGTAGAAACACTTTCGCTGAGAAATAAGATTTTAATCACTTCCCGAATGAGAAGACTATTTGTGTTTAATTTACATTCAATTTATATCAAATATTTTGTCTTAAAAACTATTGATTCGTTTTTTTTGTTGTATAGAATTTTGAGTAATTTCAAATTTATTTCTGAAATTATGATCTAACTCTTTTCTTGTGGTAATCTTGCAAATTATATCAATAAATACATGACATTCAGTCTATAAAATAATTTTAATTAATAGTAATGAATCATTACTAATGATATTTTCAATTAAAACACTTTTAATCAAAAATCATAAATAAATGAAAATAATTTAAATAATTTTATTTATCAGAATTTATTAATGCTTTTATTTATTCAGAATAATTACCTATTATTAAATTCACCTTTTCTACAATAACTAATTTAATGAATATTAATGAGCATTTTATCTAAGATGACTTTTAGGATAATCTTCTTACATAACTTACTTTTATATTAACTAGTCCTTCCCTCTTATATATTAGTGACCTCCGTGCAAAAGCTTGCAAATAGTTTTAATCTAGGTCTATTAGCGTTACCCGTTATATTGTTTAGCTTGTAACAATACTACTATCTAGATATCTGAAATTTTTTTGACATTGAGAGGATATGCTTGGGCAATCGTTTACAACCCATCAGGGGTTAGAAAAAAAAAGACAAGAAGATAGTAAACTACCCGAAGAGTCATCCAACGTCATGAAAGCCAATGAAGAAAAGCCACTGGTTAGTTTTGAATTTAAATAGGGTTCGACATATGTGGTCTGAACCCTTTTCTTCAAAATAAAGTATATCTGCAGTTTTGGAATGAGATATACTATGAATAATAATTTAATGGAAAAAATATATTTTGGGATTAACTGTAAGACATTCTTTAATTTATTTCTTTAAAATTAAAATTAACATTATTTTACATTTAATTGGGAGGACTATCGGGACATTGTTTGGCTTCTTATTGTACTCTTTGAGAAACGGCGAGAGAAGCGACAATCGAATATCACCACTAGAGTGACCAGATCTACTTGATTGGCCATGATTCTACTTGATTTAAGGGTGAATTTCCAACTCCTGGCCAGTGTGCATCAAAGAGGCTGAGAGCTTCTTGATTTTAGTTTAGATCTGTTTTTCATACATCTTCAGGAAAAAACACCAAATTCTTTAAAACTGTAAGACATTTAACAGTAGTTTTAATGCAATTAAATTAACTTATTGAACCATTTTATTGATTGAAATAATTGAAAGTAATGTAAAGTACTAAATGAGTTGCCATTTTGCAAAACGTTATACAGAGTCTGATTTCACTCTATATCAGTCCCCGGCAAATACAGTTAAGGTAGGAAAAGTATGTGTGTGTAATTTATAGATTATGCAGGTTCCTTTCTCCAACTTGACATTTCTTATTCATTATTGCTATGACTTATAAGTTAGAAAAAGAACCCTGATTTCTAAAAACTTTTGTAACTTTGTATAACTTTGTATAAATGTTTCATTATTTTTTTTGGTCAATAAACCATACCTTCTATTAATCATTCCAATATATTTGTATGATTTCAACAAAAAAAATATACCTGCTAAGTCTGCGCATTCAAAACGTACACTAATCGCTGTATTTTGAGCTGTATTTGCCGAGGCTTGCTCTATATCATATCGGTACTGGGTACTATTCATTGTTTATTTAATCCCAATTGAATTTAAAATAATTATTCAGTCGAAACAAAATTGTATTAAAGCAGAAAATCTAATGAAAAATATTGTCTTAAATATAAATAATGTTTGGATTTAATGTTAAAATAAACATCTCCTTGATAACTCCTTGATTTTTGCTTGACTATTCCTTGATTTGCTTAATAGGACCTGGTCACACTAATCACCACAACCACCACTACTTCCACTACCTTTCTAACTTATGCTAGGCTTTGAAGTTCAAAAAATTTCAGGCCTGCAGATTACAATTGTATATCTACAATTTTATATTGAGTTTGCATAGACTCATATCACTTCTAGAGCAGAGAAGAATATATTACCTCAAGTTATAAAGAGTGTGGCCTCACATTACATAATAAAAGGCGTTTTTTCCATCGAAATTAACAGCTTTTCCAAAAGCTTCGCGCAGCAGCAAAATTTTCGATGGGGGCCGGCTTTCGAATTTAGGGGGATTTGGCGCAAATTTTAAACTTTAGGGGAGATATTTTGGAAACCCCCCTTGAGCCTTTTTTGAAAAATGGCAAAAATCTCGAATAATTCTTTTGGCCCAGACTCATTTTATGAATTTTTAAATTGATTTTATATTGAACGCAATTTAACTGACCATAATCCATAATCTCTGTATTCGTCTACTTTATCGATCAAATATTCTCTGAAAGAGTCTGGTCACATTGGTTATCATCTCATTACTTGTTCATATATTTCTCTATATGTTTAGCATTTATTTTACTTAAATTATCTAAGATGACCACAACCATATACTTTTGGTATTAATTAAAGATAGAAAAAACTTTGAAAGTATTCATATAATTTATCTGATCTAAGCATAAAAAAAACTTTTATTTTGATAGAATTAATTATAAAAATTCGATAATAAAAAAGAACTAGATGATTAATTATTTAGAATTTGAGACTTATCTCATATTTTGCTTACGATATAAGTCTTGCCTTAGAAATAGAGTCTCTCCATATAAATATGTATTAGAAATAGAAAACTCGTATTTCACGGAGAGAACCGACACAAAGCTTTGATAAATTAATTTTAATAAATCAGAACTTTATATAAAAGATGAGAAAATAATTGAAAACATAAATCGTTTTTCACAAATAAAATTCATTAACTTTTTGAGAGAACTCAGAATATATGAATTTAGATTAAGTTTTGACAAAATTAGGAATTAACTGATAATTATTTTATTTGAACACATTTTAAAACTAGATTTTGACTTAAGATTTCCCTTTAAATTAAAATTAAGATTTTATTAATGATTTTCACAATTGATTTCAAAAATATTTAATTTAATATAATTATTGATTTATTGAATATTTTGAATTTTTTGGTTTATATATACAAACATTTC